>OY731404.1:52430107-52636694 GCA_963425845.1 Sphenostylis stenocarpa
GGCGTCCTGGGACGTCTCGAACGTTAATGCGAGCGGTCGCGAAAAGATGGTTGAGACTCGCGTTTTTGTTTAAAACATGTTCATTGCTTCCGAGGTGCTCAACACTGAACTATCCTCTAATAGAAGCAAGGTTTTCGAAAAGGGTTCTTTTGGAGTCGCCACCAATGTTTTGACCATAAACATTGGAAAAGGAGAAAAAGGCATTGATTTTAATAAAAACCAACTTGGCCATTATAACCAGAGTCGGGTAAGGGAGTTAGTTACGTGTGGGGAAGGTATTAGCACCCCACAACGCCCCTTTCGGGTTCCCTATGATGGATTAATTCATTTAAGTAAAGATTATAAGAAATTAAGCTATTAACCTCTTTTATTCGTACAGTTATTTAAATATGGCTATCTACATGGTTTTATCTACATTGCATACAGAAAGCAGTAAATAAAGCAGTAAAAGGGAAGAGAATTGAGAAGAACCTTCGAAGCAAGCTTTATATTATAAGTCCTTTATACAGAGGATGCTTTGCGGCAATCCTTCGCTCTACAACAACTCTCCTCTCAAATACAGACTCGACTCGACTAAGATTTCTAGAAGAATCGAATGCCGGAATACAAATTCCTTAACTGATTGTTACCTCTTAAAGGCAATCAGAGAGATCATTCGAAGGAGGGAGAGAAGAAGACAAGTCTTGGAGTTGTCTGGGGTCTGAGGTGTGAGGTGTGACAAATGAGGCTCCTATTTATAGCCATTTTTCGCCTGTAACTTTGGGATGGCCGTCTGGGTTGGGACGGTCGTCCCAAACGCGTTTTCCACGTTGTGCCAATCTGGGACGGCCAGTCTGGGTTGGGATGGCCGTCCCAAACGCAATTTAACACAGGCTGGGACCCCCTGAGGTTTGGGACGCGTGTCCCACTTGCACAATGACAGTTGGGACGGCCGTCCCAACTCTGGGACGGTGGTCTCGGCCTGTTTAGTCCAATTTTCGCGTTCTGGGACCCCCGGGAAGCTTTCCTTTCCTTTTTCGGACGTAGATTGATGCCGATGTGTGTCCGTTGAAGCTTTTTTCTTCATGTAGGAAGTCTTTTTGGCCTTTATTAAACTGTTGGGCGAGCTTTATCTCTGTGTAGGAAGTCTCCTTTGCCTTTATTGTGTGGATGGGTGACCTCCGTCTTATTGCGAGAAGTCTTCTTTTCTTTTATTTGGGAAGCCGGGTGAACTTTGTCTTTGTGTGAAATTCCCCTAGCTTTTATTTGAGAGGCCGGGCAAAATTAGGGGTCTACAGCTGCCCCCCCTTCACCTGCCAAACTAATTTGTTGGTTTAATATACCGACAAAGTTAGTTGGTAGGGGAAGGAGTTAACCCTTTTGCCCGGTTATCCTTCGGATGCTGCTGCTTTGCTGATCCTCCGGATGATAAATATTTTGATAGGTACCAACCCCTATCTGGTTTGAGCCTCCTTTTATAAAGCTCTGGTGAGTACTTACCCTCACCTGGAATAAGTCTGTATTTTACTAGACTTTTGTGAGTACCTACCCCCACTAGGTATGAACCTTGTTTTACAAGGTTTCGGTGAGTACCTACCCTCACCCGGTATGAGTTTGCATTTTGCTAAACTCTTGTGGGTACTTACTTACGAGGTGCTCAACACTGAACTATCCTCTAATAGAAGCAAGTCTTTGCACTCGTTTTTGTAATGCTTCGGGTGAGTATTTTTACTCTACCCGAGGCATTTTGCTAAGTTTTGATGAGTACCTACCCTCATCTGGTAAAAAACCTTATTTTTAAGGTTTTGGTGGGTACCTGCCCCCACCTGGTACGAATCTGCATTTTTGCTAGATTCTAGTGGTTTTTACACTTCCACTTGGTGTGAACCCGCATATTGACTAGGCTCTAGTGGTTTTTACACCCCCACTAGGTGCGAACCTGCATATTGACTAGGCTCTAGTGGTTTTTACACCCCCACTGGGTGCGAACCTGCATATTGACTAGGTCCTAATGGATTTTACACCCCCATTGGGTGCGAACCTGCATATTGACTAGGTTCTAATGGATTTTACACCCCCATTAGGTGCGAACCTGCATATTGACTAGGCTCTAGTGGTTTTTATACCCCTACTGGGTGCGAACCTGCATATTGACTAGGTTCTAATGAATTTTACACCCCCATTGGGTGCGAACCTGCATATTGACTAGGCTCTAATGGATTTTACACCCCCATTGGGTGTGAACCTGCATATTGACTAGGCTCTAATGGATTTTACACCCCCATTGGGTGCGAACCTGCATATTGACTAGGCTCTAGTGGTTTTTACACCCCCACTGGGTGTGAACCTGCATATTGACTAGGTTCTAATGGATTTTACACCCCCATTGGGTGCGAACCTGCATATTGACTAGGCTCTAGTGGTTTTTACACCCCCACTGGGTGTGAACCTGCATATTGACTAGGTTCTAGTGGTTTTTACACCCCCACTGGGTGCGAACCTGCATATTGACTAGGTTCTTCTCATTCAATCTTTTGATTGATGAGTTCATACCCTTAACGGGCTTTCGGAGAAGTGTTGGCGGCTTACGGTCTTTGATCATGCGCCTATTCCTTGGGGAATGATTTGGTTTTTCTTCTTGACTTTTTAGTCATCCGGTTTTTACCGGGGATTTCATTGTTTTGGCTTTTTCTTTTAGCCATCCAGTCTTGGCCGGGGATTCTTTGTTTTGGCTTTTCTTTTAGCCATCCGACTTCTGCCGGGGATTTCATTGTTTTGGCTTTTTTAGCCATCCGGTCTTGGCCGGGGATTTTGTCGATTGCCTCTTTTTAGGCGGGAATCCTCTGGGGATTTTGAATTCTCTTATTGATTGTGCCTCTTGATTAGGCGAAGATCCACTTGGGGATTTTGTTGTGCCTCTTGATTAGGCAGGAATCCATTGGGGATTTGTTGATTTTTGATTGTGCCTCTTGATTAGGCGGGTGCTTCAATAGTGGTGAAGGCTTTTTACTTGTTGTTTTTCGCCTCTAAATAGGCTAATGTTCTACTTGAGGATATTTGTTCTTGATAATACCTCTGAGTAGGTGGATGCTTTTTGAAAGCTTTGTGCTTGTATTACCTCTTATAGGTTGATTTCCCATTTCTTGGGGATATCAGTTTTTTGCTTACCTTAGGCATTCTTGGGAGTGAAGGTTTTGCACTTCGCTGGGGATATTCCTATTGGGTGTTCCAGATGGTTAACTCCCTGAGGATATGAATTTTGTATTTTGCCTTTTGATGGTAGGCTTGCTGGGGATTTTTCTTTTTGATGATCCACCAGGGATTTGATCGTTTTCTGGGGATCTTTTTGAATTGCCCCCTAGGGAGGAATGGAGTTTTTATTTGTTTGAGCTGGTTTTGTCTATGCTCTTATTCTTGCTGGGGAATGGATTTGTATGTGCGCCTTTTATGCACATTGGCTTTTTTCTTTGGATGAAAAGATATTTTTTCTTTTCTTTTTGGTGATCCCTGGGGAATTTTTCTCTTGGGGATCTAATCCTTGATTAGTTTTGAGCTTCTGACTTTGTGAGGCTCTTTATTGAGCGGAATGAAGAGATTTTCTTTTTCTCTTGGGATTTACCGAGGAGTTTGTCAGCTTCCTGGGGATCCAAATTTGATGATGGAGTCTTGGCTCCTGGTTTTGTGAAGCTCTTATTTGAGCTGGAAGATGGAAAAATTTTGTTTTCCTTTTTGAAGATTCACCAAGGAGTTTATCAGCTTCCTGGGGATCCAATTTTGATGATGGAGTCCTGGCTCCTAGCTTTGTGAAGCTCTTATTTGAGCTGGAAGATGGAAATTTTCTTGTTTTCCTCTTTTTGTAGACTTTTCTTGATGTGCTTTACTTGGAGATTTTTTATTTGGCCTTTTTTTTGTTGTGGCCTCTATTTGGGGAATGAAAGTTTTTCTTTTCTTTCTTTTTGTTGCCCCCTGGTGATATAGAGGACTTGACTTTATATGATGGGCTCTTTGTGTAGCCCTTATTCTCCCTTGGGGAATGAAGCAGAGACTCTTGTATGAGTGTGCTTGATGACTCATGTGATGATGATGAGTCATGAAATAATTTTTGTGTTGCCTTTGGAGTAGGCAAGGATCCGCTTGGGGATTTATCGAGCCTTTCCGTTGGCTTTTTCCTTCGATGTACCTTCTTTTATTGGTGTAGAAGGTTGGAGCTAGTTTTCTTGAAGCTCTTTATTCTGCTGGAATGGTTTTGAATTTCGCCTTTCGCGATTTTGATTTTCATGTGGAGACTGGATTTTGGCGCCTCCTATTTTCAATCACAAGCATGGAGACTATCCTCCTTATATGCATGTTTATTTGTTTGAAGAAATTTATTTTTCTTGATTTTGACAAAGTCATATTATGCAACTACTTTGTGTGTGAATGTCCTAAATGCAATCTATTGTTTATTTATTTTTGATGCATTTAGAAAGTAACTGGCATTCTCCCGTTGGCTTTTATGAATACGTCGATGGACTCCTCCTTTATGATCATGAAGATGGACTCATTTTTTTTTTTTTACTCATCTTTTGGTTTTAGCCCTATCTTTTGCCTAGACCGCCCTTTACGGGTTTTTGATCTAGCGGGCTGCCTTAATTTTTGCCTAGAATATCTTAGGGGGCTTTTGCCTTATTTTTTGCCTAGACCGTTCTTTTGGGGTCACCGATCTAGCAGGCTACCCTAATTTTTATCTAAGAATATCCTAGCAGGCACTTATTCTTTCATTATTTTTATGCTTCCTCTTTTTAGATGCATGCTTGATCTTTGATTAAAAGTCTTTGCGCATATTTATGATTTATCAATAAAGAGGCATTTCCATAATATTTGGTCAAGAGAAAGGAAATGAAAAGGAATTTTTATTGATAAATGAGCAAAAGTTTTATTACTTTTATAGAAGGATTTCAAAAGTATTTAGAAGAATGGGTGGTCGGGGTTGGTCAGTCTTGTTTAGGCGTATACAATCATATGTCTATGATATCCGCCCCTGGTTCTCCTAATTGCTTCGAGTTGAGATGCCTGAGCTCAGAGTGAAGACTATGCAGACTGGTTGCTTCTGGAAGAATGTTACTTTAGCCGCCTTTTCGGTTTTCGGCTAAAGTAACCATTGCTCTTAGTTTCTCTATTTTTTTTATTTACTTTTTTTTTAACCTCTTCTTTTTGCCTAGGACGTATCCTAGCAAGGAATATGGACCCTAACTTTTGTCTAGGTTCCCCTTTTTCATTTTTTTGCGATACCTAGCGGACTTTATTTTGTCTATGACGCTTTGATTGTTTTGACGCATTTTGGATCAAAACGTTTGCCTAAACATGGTTATTTAATGGGGTATAGACATATTTAGCAAGAAGAGAAGCAGATAGTAAGAATAACATTCTTTTGTAATTCAAAGGGAAATGTGTGCCCTAAAGATGCTCGAGGGTCGGGCACATCCCGAGGAGTGATCTCTAATAGTCATTGGGTTTACATCCTTTAGAATCAGAAGAATGACATCTGATGACTAATGCTACCCTTGATGCTAATATCGCTCCTTTTTGGAAGATCATCTTTTTAAGGTACGGAGGGGAGACTTCCCTTTTCAATGTACGACTTGTTCTTAAAAGGGTTATCCTTAAAATCTGGTGGCTTTCTTATTCCTTGAGCATCCTTTCCAAGCCCTTGTCTGGGCTGTATCCATATCTCTTCATTATATGGGCCACTTTTAAACTGCTAGGAAGTCTTTCCAAATTTTCAAATGTCTTCTTCAACCGCATCCATTTAAGGTATGGTGGACGGCTCGCTGATTCAAATGTAGTCTTTAGCTTGAACCATGATCAACTTGTCGCTTACCACGAATTTTATTTTTCGGTGGAGCGTTGAAGAAAGTGCCCTAGCACCGTGAATCAAAGGTCTACTTAATCTTCCCTTTGGATTTTTTTTTTCCTTTTCCTCTTCGGGTTTTTTATCTTTCCTTTGTTTTTAGGAGAATTATCTTGTAGCTCCTTGGGGAATAAATTCTTTTGCTTCCCGTCGTGCCCCCAATGCCGGCTATATTGGAGATATCTTCATTGACGGACAATTTTTCTGTGCATATCCACAGTACAACTTTTATCCGATGTATAGGGGAAAGGACAAGGCATGAATAAGCGCAAAGGTGTTATTACTCCTTCCCTGACATTATCAATTTGGGTACTGATATTTTCTTCTTTCTTATTATCTCTTTGTCCCAAATCGATGGCCTAAGTTTTTTTTCTGATGGGGTTGTATCAATTGAGCTTATTTTTCCAACAGTCTTTGTATGTCCGGGGAAATGGTCCCCTCCTCACTGTCTGACTCAATCCGTTCGCCTTCGGCTTTCGGATCCCGCAGGGAGTTTTCAATCACAGACATGACTGTTTATATGGTCCTTATTTGGGTCTAGATTTTTTATTTTGGAGAGAGAAAAGAATGAGAAGCATATGAATATTATGAAAAATGCCTCATTTTATTGATAGATGCAAATATTTACAAAGCCCACTTTAATAAAAAATCTCGCGATCATGGGCGGGGACCACGAGAGATACATCGGAAGCTTTTTGATATATTTTTTTATTATCTATTTTTTGTGTTTATTTTTATTAGATGACAAAATGATGAGCCCTAAATTGCTGATCTTCCTTAACCCATCCTTCATTCGGATTTGGAAAGAGGCTGGTCATCCGTTTTTGGAGTAGATGCATCAAAGGTAATCCACCCTGCATCTATTAGATTCTGGACCTTGTGCTTTAAGGCCACACAGTTTTCAACGGAGTGTCCCGGAGAGCCTGAATGATAATCACAACTTTCATTAGATTTATACCATTCCGGGTATGGTGGCTCCATTTTCTTGGGAAGGACACGTACGAGGAGCTTGGCGTCCAATAATTTCAAAAACAGACTTCCGTAAGAGGTAGGTATGGAAGTGCATTTCCTCTCTTGTCTGCGTGGCTTGGTTTGTTGCAAGGAGGAAGAAGGAGTGGCAATGTTGATTGCATTCACGGTTCCTTCCTTCTTCTTTCCGAAGGGCTTCTTGAATGATGCGTGGGATTTCTTAAACTTGGGAGGGAATCGAGTATTTTCGGCATCGGTTACCTCCTTTACATCAAATTTGTATCCCTCTAATGCCCTTAATCTCTCCTCTAAGGCAAAAATTCGTTGCTCAGATACCTCATTGTGGAAGCATTGTTGGTACATTAACTCTGTCAATTGCGCCATTTGTTCTTTTATGGCATTAAGCTCGGCGGTGAGCATACGGTTCTGCTCCTCTAATTGCCCCATCTTCTTGGCTTTTCGAGCGCGAGTGAGAACAAGTAGAAGACCAGCCACTTTCTAAATGATTTAGAGATTTTTATTATAGCTTTTTATTATGAATGATTAGTGTGAGATAAATATGATTTAGACAATAGCTTTGGTATCTTCTCAAAAGCCTATGTTTTAAGGAGTACCATACCCACTTCAAGTGTGATGGTTTCCCTTTTTTTTCAAAAGGTTATCATCATACCTTAGCGCACTTATCTCTTCTAGGAAGGTTATAAACGCACTTGGGTCTCTTTCGCTATTGTCTAAGGATATCTAATGCATCCTAGAATGAATGTGCTTTATGCATGCACTACAAAAATATTTTTTATGACAGCAAATATTGAAAGTGGAATAACTTTTGACTGGGTTGTCCGATTTGGACGCACAGCATGTCAAAACGAAGAGAAAAGGGTGAAGAACAAGACTGCACCCGAAGGGGATTTGGCCCAGTAATTTTCCCAAAAAATTGTCCTAAGACCCATTTTTTGGAGGTTTATTAAAATGATGTGCATGCATACTTTTCTTAGTGCATTTATTTTCCCTCTTAATTTTGCCACTTATTGGATGATGTGGTATGAATGATACGACTTTGCCAAGAATCTTTTTAAAGTAAAAGATATTTTTATGGTTTTAAATTGTATGTTTTTTTTATATTTTTTATGACCCTTTATCTCTTTTGTCGGTCAACGTGGCTACTTAGCTTACAAAGAACCTGAAACCAGGCTAGCTTAACTGAAGACTATCCGAGATAAAGGTCTTTTATCTTATCACTTTTTGTGATTTTTAGGGTTTTTCATTTTTTTTGTTTGTTGTATGGTTATCCTATGCTAATGCATCAATACAAATGCAGCAAACGTATGCACACACAATTCATACATCCATGAGCAGAGCCACGCTTATTTAATCACGAGGTAGGGTTTTCCTGCAGAAACGTGCTTGGTTTAGGTGGTTCTAACTGTTCTCACCAAGGCCAAAGATCCCCAAGGTTCCCCCATTATAGGGACCTCTCAATCTCTCAGTCCTCGGGTCATGCACGGAACTCCGTGGCGACATCCTTAGACCAAAAGAAGAGAGTTATCACCTTGAGTTGGTGGTTTCCGACAACGGTTGTAGCCCCGTGTGCCAACAAGCCGGTCGTATCTGCCACCCACTCCCTAAAGGTATTCACTCTTGCCCCCGGGTATAGAGGGACTGTTGTGTGCAAGGGTTTTTGTGTGCAGTTTGTATTTCAAACAATTTGCAGAAGTAATCATACAGCAGTTATTTAAAGCCATACAATAAAAATACAGGAAGGGTAAAGGCGTAATTTCAAATCTTTACTTAGTTTGAATTTTATCTGTCACTAAATGGGATCAACTCTCTAGCTTCCCCAGCGGAGTCGCCATCTGTCACCGCCGTGCGTTCTGACATCCTGGGACGTCTCGAACGTTAATGCGAGCGGTCGCGAAAAGATGGTTGAGACTCGCATTTTTGTTTAAAACATGTTCATTGCTTCCGAGGTGCTCAACACTAAACTATCCTCTAATAGAAGCAAGGTTTTCGAAAAGGGTTCTTTTGGAGTCGCCACCAATGTTTTGACCATAAACATTGGAAAAGGAGAAAAAGGCATTGATTTTAATAAAAACCAACTTGGCCATTATAACCGTAGTCGGGTAAGGGAGTTAGTTACGTGTGGGGAAGGTATTAGCACCCCACAACGCCCCTTTCGGGTTCCCTATGACTGGATTAATTCATTTAAGTAAAGATTATAAGAAATTACGCTATTACCCTCTTTTATTCGTACGATTATTTAAATATGGCTATCTACATGGTTTTATCTACATTGCATACAGAAAGCAGTAAATAAAGCAGTAAAAGGGAAGAGAATTGAGAAGAACCTTCGAAGCAAGCTTTATATTATAAGTCCTTTATACAGAGGATGCTTTGCGGCAATCCTTCGCTCTACAGCAACTCTCCTCTCAAATACAGACTCGACTCGACTAAGATTTCTAGAAGAATCGAATGCCGGAATACAAATTCCTTAACTGATTGTTACCTCTTAAAGGCAATCAGAGAGATCATTCGAAGGAGGGAGAGAAGAAGACAAGTCTTGGAGTTGTCTGGGGTCTGAGGTGTGAGGTGTGACAAATGAGGCTCCTATTTATAGCCATTTTTCGCCTGTAACTTTGGGATGGCCATCTGGGTTGGGACGGCCGTCCCAAACGCGTTTTCCACGTTGTGCCAATCTGGGACGGCCAGTCAGGGTTGGGATGGCCGTCCCAAATGCAATTTAACAAAGGCTGGGACCCCCTGAGGTTTGGGACGGCCGTCCCAAGTTTGGGACGCGCGTCCCACTTGCGCAATGACACTTGGGACGGCCGTCCCAACTCTGGGACGGTGGTCTCGGCCTGTTTAGTCCAATTTTCGCGTTCTGGGACCCCCGGGAAGCTTTCCTTTCCTTTTTCGGACATAGATTGATGCCGATGTGTGTCCGTTGAAGCTTTATCTTCATGTAGGAAGTCTTTTTGGCCTTTATTAAAGTGTCGGGCGAGCTTTATCTCTGTGTAGGAAGTCTCCTTTGCCTTTATTGTGTGGATGGGTGACCTCTGTCTTATTGCGAGAAGTCTTCTTTTCTTTTATTTGGGAAGCCGGGTGAACTTTGTCTTTGTGTGAAATTCCCCTAGCTTTTATTTGAGAGGCCGGGCAAAATTAGGGGTCTACAGGGGGAGAAATAGAAATAGGAAAATAATTCATTTTTTATTTCTAACTAATCTGTTTTATCAAGTGACTTCTCTTGCAGAGTTATTATTCAAAGTGGTGTTTGTCTTCATCAAATAGGGGGAGACTGAAAGTGATGAAGATCTTATTGAAATACTCTGGCAAAGATCTTATTGATTTGATGAAGTCAAAGATAAAGTCAAAGTCAACTTTGTAGTGGTCAACAGTCACTTAGATAAAAGAATAGAGGGATTAGTGTGTCTGCAACTATGCTTAGGTATAATCACTTTTATCTTTTCTGCTGCATGAGGTTTCTTCACTTAAAAGAATTTGCAAAATGCCTCTAAAAATGTTTAAGCAGTTAAAAACAAAGTATCTTAACAAAAGCTTTCTTAAACAAGTTTTTAACTGACATAATTTCGAAATAACCGGTTGTTTTCATTAAAGAAAGTTTTGAAAACCTTCTGTCAGTGTTTTAACTGATAAAGCTTCAAAATAACTGATTAAAATCACTTAAAATATTAAGAGAAGCGTTTTTGCAGTATTTTAATCGATACAACTTGGTTTTAATCGATTAAATACACTTAGTGTTCAGGATGATCGATCAGAAAGCAATTATGACCGATCAGAATCAGATATGATCGATCAGAATTGAGTTATGACCGATCAGAATTTTTTCAATCGATTAAAACACGTTTCAATCGATTAAAACAACTTAGGAAATTTCTACACAGCGTTTTAATCGATTAAAACTTATTTTTATCAGTTAAAATCACTTGGAAAATTTTGTAAGAAAGTTTTGCAGTATTTTAATCGATTGAATCACGAAACAATCGATTAAAACAAATTAGAAGATTTTTTGTAAAGAGTTTTAATTAATATAAATGTTGTCGTATCAGTTAAAACAAATCTGTTAAAGAATCAAGAACGTTTTAATGGATTAAAAGAAGTTTTAACAGATTAAAACTACACTTTTAACAGATTAAAAAATTATTTTAACAGATTGATTAAACCAGCAGTTTTGAAAATCTTCTATAAAAACAGATTAGCTTGAACTTTTTAAAAATTATCGAATAGCAATCCGTTACACATCCTTTAGCAATCAAGCAAGCAAACTTTAATACTCTTTCAAGAAAGATTCACGCTAGTTTTTGTGAAGTTCTTTGAAATTCTTTCTTGAGGCAAATTGCTTTCTTTTGGAGAAGAAACACTTACTGCAGAATTGCATAAAACTGGTTTGAGCATTCTAGTTTCTTCTTTTCATTTCTTTTCATTCTTTTACTGTATTGTTTGGTGCCTGGAATAGTGGGCACTGGTTTCTCTGCAGCTAGAATTTGGTTGTAGAGGTTGTCAAGAACTGGAATTGTGGTTCTTGTGGTAGATTAAGTGTAAGATTGTAATCTATAAAACAGTTGATCTAGTGGAACCCAGCTGGAATTTGGCTGGAGACTGGACGTAGCCCTGGTATTGGGTGAACCAGTATAAACACCGGTTATATCTTTCTTAACCTTTCTCCTCTTTTAATTTTGTTACTGCATTTATTATTGTTTGATTGCTTTGTGATTCAAGAACAGATCTGAAATCTTATTTTTACAAATAGATAATCTATTTATTGCGAAAAACTTTCAAAGATCAATTCACTCCCCCTCTTGATCTCAGCCTTCTTTTCTAACAAATGGTGTAGTTGAAAGGAAAAATAGGTCATTAGAGGAACTTGCTAGAACTATGTTAAATGAATCTAATGTTCCTAAATATTTTTGGGCTGATGCGGTTAGTACTGCATGTTATGTTTTGAATAGAATGCTCATTAGGTCAATTATAAAATCAACTCCCTATGAATTGTTTAATGGTAGAAAGCCTAATGTTGCTCATTTAAAAATATTTGGATGTAAGTGCTTTATGTTAAATAATGGAAAGGACAACTTAGGAAAATTTGACTCAAAAGCTGATGACGGCATTTTCTTAGGTTATTCATTAACTAGCAAGGCTTACAGGGTGTTTAATAGAAGAACATTAAATATTGAAGAATCTATTCATGTTACCTTTGATGAAATTGTAGACCTTGGGGGAAATCCTCTTGAGTCAAATAAAGAACTTGCAGGTGATGATGAATATATAAGAGAGGCTCTTGATGAATTGTATTTGGAAGAAAATGAGCCTTCTCAAACACATGAATTAGCGAAAGAATGGCAATCACCTAGAGGACTCTCAATGGACAATATCCTAGGTGACATCTCAAAAGGGGTAAGAACAAGAAATATGACTAATTTCTGTATGTCTGTAGCTTTTGTGTCACAGATAGAACCCAAAAATGTTGAGGAAGCATTAAAAATGAACAATGGTGCATAGCAATGCAAGAAGAACTTAACCAATTTGAAAGGAATCAAATCTGGGAATTAATCCCAAGGGAAGAATCACATCAAGTTATTGGAACCAAATAGGTGTTTAGAAATAAACTTGATGAAGATGGAAACATAACAAAGAATAAAGTCAGACTTGTTGCCAAAGGCTATTGTCAGGAGGAAGGTATAGATTATGATGAAACCTATGCTCTTGTTGCCAGGTTAGAGGCTATACGCCTACTTCTTGCTTATGTATCTTTGATGAAATTTAAATTATATCAAATGGATGTTAAGAGTGCATTTTTGAATGGTTTTATTAAAGAAGAAGTTTATGTGGAGCAACCCCCTAGATTTGAAGATTTTATTTATCCTAATCATATTTTTAAATTAAAGAAAGCATTATATGGGTTGAAACAAGCTCCTAGATCTTGGTATGAAAGGCTAAGTAGTTTCCTAACATCAAATGATTTTTCTAGAGGAAAAATTGATTCTACTCTGTTTATAAAGAAAGTTAAAGAACATATCTTATTGGTCCAAGTATATGTTGATGATATTATTTTTAGATCAACTGATAATTCGTTGTGTGTAGAATTTGCTAAGATAATGCAGGGAGAGTTTGAAATGTCTATGATGGGAGAATTGATATTCTTCCTTGGACTACAAATCAAGCAACTTAAAGATGGCATTTTCATCTCTCAAACCAAATACTGCAAAGAGATTCTTAAAAAGTTTGGAATAGACACCTCAAAGGAAGCTAACACACCCATGGGAACTTCATGCTATCTAGACAAGGATGAATCAGGTTTGGAAGTTAATCAATCTATGTATAGAGGTATGATAGGTTCACTTTTATAGTTAACTGTAAGTAGACCTGATATTATGCATTATGTCTGTGTGTGTGCTAGATTTCAGGCTTGTCCAAAAGAATCTCACCTAATTACAGTAAAACATATTTTAAAATATTTAAAAGGAACTAATGGTTTTGGTTTATGGTATCCATCTGATGCTTGTACTAGTTTAATAGGATATTTTGATGCTGATTATGGTGGATGCAAAATTGATAGAAAGAGTACTAGTGGGACATGTCATTTGTTAGGTTCATCCTTAGTATCTTGGCATTCTAAGAAACAAGCTTGTGTTGCTTTATCTACCACTAAAGCTGAATATATTGCAGCTGGTAATTGTTGTGCTCAAATTCTGTGGATGAAACAACAGTTAGAAGATTATAGTATATTTTTAAATGACATACCTTTGATGTGTGATAATACGAGTGCAATCAATCTTACTAAGAATCCAGTAATGCACTCTAGGACTAAGCATATAGAAATTAGACATCATTTCTTAAGAGATCACATCAGTAAAGGAAACTGTAAAATAGAGTACGTTGATACAAAGCATCAATTAGCATATATTTTTACTAAGCCTCTACCCAAGGATAGATTCTATGATCTTAGAAGAGACTTAGGGATACTAGAAATAGCTTAAACTTTGCTTAATCAGACAGTTTTTGGATGATTGTAAGGATATAATTCATTATACAAGATGTTAACAGTTTATCATGTGTAAAAACCTCAAAAATTTGATGCACACTTTCATAGTGATGATAGTGAAGAATTTTAAATTTGATTGTTATTTTCTTCTTATGTTGTAATGAATGATTATTTCTGAAATAAAATGTGATGTTTTTTTATTGCTTTGATTGAGGGGGAGTTATCTCCAAGTTATGCATATTTTGAGGGGGAGCCCTTATGATTGTTATTGAAGCATGCTTTCAATTTTTGATTATAATCAAAATATGGGGAGAAATATTTAAAGCCTAATATTTTTATTTTTAAATATTATCTGGTATGTTTAATGTGTTTGTTAGTATGACAGATAAAACAGGTTATTACAAGGCTTTAAAAGAAAATTTTGATCATCATCAAAAAGGGGGAGATTGTTGAACATTCAAGGACTTGATGTTAGACTTGATGGACATGAAGCTTGTTGATTTTGATGATGATTCAAGAACACAAGAACGTAGAGAGTTGAAGACTTGTTTTATAGTGTAATAACTTTGTTTTGATTAGATTGAGTCTGTAATATTAGAGTTTGAGATAGTCGGTAAATAGTCTGCACCTTAGAAGCTTCAAAAAGCTCAATTTTATCAAAGTGCCTCGGCTTTAATCGATTAAATGGTGAAATAATCGATTAAAACAGTGAGAAAAACCATTTTCTGTATCTGCTCACTAGTTTAATCGATTAACACACATGTTAATCAATTAACAGGCCTGTTAATCGATTAACATGTCTTTTAATCAATTAAAAAAAGAGTTTTGGGGTTTTGTTGATTTTGGCTCTATAATAATCGATTAACACTTCATTTAATCGATTATTTCAGTCAAATTTTGATTTTTAACTTCAAATCAACCCTATTTTCAAAAACCCTAATTCCAATACTCCTAGTTTCGAAAATCCCAATTCCCAAACCCTAATTTCTCTACTTAAGCATCTCTATGGCACTCAGAAAAGGAGAACAACCTTTTTCATACGAAAGTTAAGTGCTGTGAGTGCCAAAGAACTATTTGTTGCAAAAAAAAGGGGCTTTTGGAACCTGGTGTGGGCTAGAAGCGATAAGAATCACTAAGTGGAGTTCTTAGTGGATTGTGTGTTGTGTCGTCTTTAGGGAAAGCTGTTCTTCATCTCTTGTGGATTTCAAGAGAGGTGTTTTCTTTACTTTATCTTTTCCATTGTAATATGTTTGTAACAATTGTGATTATAGTGACAACGTTAATCCTCTGTTTGAGTGATTAGCAACTGGACGTAGGGTCTTTTGATCCGAACCAGTATAAATCTCCTGTGTAAGATTCTATCTCTTCTCTATTTACATTTACACAGTTTTTAATCGGTAAAATTTGGGGAAAATTTTGAAAACCTAATTTTTATTAAGAAACCAATTCACCCCCCCTCTTGGTTTTTGTCTGACCACGCGAACATTCCGCTGCGCGATTCTAACACCTTTGGGTTTTCGAAGTAGGATATTGCGTCTTGGTCCTATCTTTTGTCTAGATTCCTTCCTTTTTATTTTTGTTTTAGGGAATCCTAGCGGACCTTATTTTGTAACCCTAACTTTTGCCTAGGCTACCCCTTATTTTTGTTCGGGTGTCCTAACAGGTTGACCCTATATTTTGTGTAG
Source organism: Sphenostylis stenocarpa (assembly GCA_963425845.1). Taxonomy (NCBI): domain Eukaryota; kingdom Viridiplantae; phylum Streptophyta; class Magnoliopsida; order Fabales; family Fabaceae; genus Sphenostylis; species Sphenostylis stenocarpa. Next base: position 52,445,628 of record OY731404.1, read on the forward strand.
CCCCCTTAGTGGGTTTCCCACTGTGTATTTTGCCCTTTTCTTTTGGCCTTTAGCTTCTATGGGCTTTTTCTTTTCTTTTTTGTTTTTTTTTTCACAATAATGGCGAAACACGACTTTATTTATGGTGAGCTAAAACCTTATTTTGTGCTTCTAATCGACCAGCTTGATTATTATGGCAATGGTACATTTTGATTATTTGAACACGCTTTTATTCTTTCTTTCTTTTGTTTGTTTAAACAAGGTTATTATGCGGTCTAGACATGAAGTAGCAAGAAGAGAAGCAGATAGTAAGAAATGTATTCTTTATTAATTAATAAGGGAATATGTGCCCTAAAATGCCCAGGAGTCGGGCTAGCCTCGGGGGATAATCTCTAACAATCACTGGGTTTACATCCCTTAAGCAAAGAAAAAGATCTCCTACTGACTAGGGTAGCTCTTGACACTTGCATTCCTCCGCTTCAGAATATCTGCTTGAGTGTGCGGATGGGAGACTTCCCTTTTCTTCCTTCTGTTTGGCCCTTTGTAGGGTCATATCCTAGGCCATACTTAAAGGGGTTATCTTTGAACTCTGGGGGTTCCCTCATTCCTTGGGAATCTGCCCCCAGTCCTTGGCCAGGATGGTAACCATGCCTCATCATCATGCGGGCTACCTTCGTATTATTGGGAAGTCTCTCTTGTCGCCGCCGTCCGTTTCGATGTCTGGTGACATCTCGAACGTTTATGCGAGCGGTCGCGAAAAGATGGTTTAGACTCGCGTTTTATTTTAAAATGTGTTCATTGCTTCCGAGGTGCTCAACAACTGAACTATCCTCTAATAAAAGCAAGGTTTTCGGAAAAGGGTTCTTATGGAGTCGCCACCAATGTTTTGACCATAAACATTGGAAAAGGATAAAAGGCGATGATTTTAAGAAAAACCAAACTTGGCCATTATAACTAGAGTTGGGTAAGGGAGTTAGTTACGCGTGGGGAAGGTGTTAGCACCCCCAAGACGCCCCTTTCGGGTTCCCTATGACGGATTAATTCATAAAGTAAAGATTAAGAGAAATTATGCTATTACCCTATTTTATTATACAATATTTAAAAAATGGCTATCTACATGATTCTATTTTCTATTGCATACATAAAGCAGTAAATAAAGCAATAAAAGAGAAGAGAAGTGAAAAGAACCTCCGTAGCAAGCTTTTTATTATAAATCTTCAACTGTGTGGATGCATTTTGGCAATCCCCCGCACTACAAGGACTCTCCTACCCGAATACAAGACCGACTCTACTAAAACTCTAAGAAGAATCGAATGCCGGAAGAAACTTCCTTAACTGATTTTTACCTTATAGGCAATCGGAGAGATAATTCGAAAGAGGGAGAGAAGAGAAGAGTGAGGTGTGTCTAAAAACGCTCAAATGAGCTCCTATTTATAGTTTTTTCAGCCTGGCAGCTCGGGACGGCCGTCTGGGGTGCAGAAAACAGGGACCACCATCTGCAGACGTTGGGATGGCCGTTTGGGATCTGGGACGGCTGTCCCAAGTGTTGAATTTGAGTGAGACGGTCGTCTGGCATGTGGGACGGTCGTCTGGCCTGTCTGGGACGGCTGTCCTTGCTTCTGGGACGACTGTCTCGAGTGTTTTGGCCAAATTTTGTGTTCTGGGACTCCTAGGAAGCTTTCCTTTCTTTAGACGAAAGCCGATTTATGCGGATAGACGTCCACCGAAGCTTCATCTTCAGATAGAAAGTCTTCTGGTCTTTATTGAGATGCCGCGCAAAATTAGGGGTCTACAGCTGCCCTCCCTTCACCTGGCTGACTAACTGTTGGCCTAATGTGCCCCCAAAGTTAGTTGGTAGGTGAAGGAGTTAACCCTTTTTGCCTGGTCATCCTTCGAATGCTCCTTTGCTGAAGTTTATTGATCCTCCGGATGATAAATATTTTTGATAGGTACCAACCCCTATCTTGTTTGAACCTTTCTTCTATAAGGCTCCGGTGAGTACTTACCCTCACCAGGTATGAGTCTGTATTTTGCTAAACTCTTGTGGGTACCTACCCCCACCTGGTATGAATCTGCTTTTGCTAGATTCTGGTGAGTACCTACCCTCACCCGGTACGAACCCTGTTCTGCAAGGCTCTTGTGGGTACTTACCCCCACCTGGTATGAATCTGCATTTTTGCTAGATTCTGATGAGTACCTACCCTCACCTGGTACGAACCCCGTTCTATAAGGCTCTTGTGGGTACCTACCCCCACCTGGTATGAATCTGCATTTTGCTAGATTCTGATGAGTACCTACCCTCACCTGGTATGAACCCCGTTTTACAAGGCTCTTGTGGGTACCTACCCCCACCTGGTATGAATTTGCATTTTGCTAGATTCTGATGTGTACCTACCCTCACCTAGTACGAACCCCGTTTTACAAGGCTCTTATGGGTACCTACCCCCACCTGGTATGAATCTGCATTTTGCTAGATTCTTATGAGTACCTACCCTCACCTGGTACGAACCATGTTCTACAAGGCTCTTGTGAGTACCTACCCCCACCTGCTATGAATCTGCATTTTGTTAGATTCTGATGAGTACCTACCCTCACCTAGTACGAACCCTGTTCTATAAGGCTTTTGTGGGTACCTACCCCCACCTGGTATGAATATGCATTTTGCTAGATTTTGATGAGTACCTACCCTCACCTGGTACGAACACCGTTCTACAAGGCTCTTGTGGGTACCTACCCCCACCTGGTATGAATCTGCATTTTGCTAGATTCTGATGAGTACCTACCCTCACCTGGTACGAACCCCGTTCTATAAGGCTCTTGTAGGTACCTACCCCCACCTGGTATGAATCTGCATTTTGGTAGATTCTGATTAGTACCTACCCTCACGTGGTACGAACCTCGTTCTACAAGGCTCTTGTGGGTACCTACCCCCACCTGGTATGAATCTGCTTTTTTCTAGATTCTGATGAGTACTTACCCTCACCCGGTACGAGATATATTGGTGGCTTACTGTTTTTGAGCATGCGCCTATTTTCATGGAAATTAATTGATTTTTTTTTTACTTTTCTGTCTTTAGTCATCCAGTTTTACTGGGGATTCTTTTTCTTGGCTTTTCTGTTTTAGCCATCCGATTTTGCTGGTGTTTTCTTATTTTTGGCTTGTTTAGCCATCCGACGTGTTGTTTGTCGGAGATTATTTGTTTGTTGCCTCCTATTTGGGAAGGAATCCATTGGGGATTTTTTGATTTTTGTTGATTGTGCCTCTTGATTAGGCAGATGTTCCACTTGGGGATATTTGCTCTTGATAATGCCTCTGAGAAGGCAGATGCCTCATTGGTAATGAAGACTTCGTGTTTGCTAGATCTTGCCTATGCATTCCATTGGGGATTTCCATATTGGGCGTTATAGGCAAGTAACTCCCTGAGGATATGAATTTGTAGTTTGTCTTTGTCGTAGGCTCACTTGGGGTAATTTTTCTTGTTGATGATTCACTGGGGAATTGATTGCTTTCCCGGAGATCTATTTTGATTTGCCCCCTAGGGAGGAATGGAGTTTTTGACTCCTTGTTGGATGCTATTATTTTGAGCTGGCTTTGCCTATGCTCTTATTCCGCTGGGGAATGGGTTTTCTGATTATTTTGCCTTTTTCTCATGTTTTATCTCTTTTTCCGTGATTTTGAAATTTGGCTTTCTTTATTTTGGATAATGCGTGCGCCTTTTTACATTTTAATTTCTTTTATGCACGCAGGATTTTTCTTCTTTTTTTATTATCCGCTAGGGATGAAAATATTTCTTCTTTTTCTCTTTTTTTTTTACGATCCACCAAGGAGTTCGTTGGCTTCCTGTGGGTCCAGCTTTGATTTGATTTTTATGACGGAGTCTTGGCTCCTGGCTTTGTGAAGCTCTTTATTGAACTGGAGGATGAGAATTTTCTTGTTTTCCTCATTTTGTAGATTTTTCTGAGATGCTCTACTTGGGGATTTTTATTCAGCCTTTTTCTGTTGTGGCCTCTATTGGGTAATGAAAGGTTTTTCTTTTCCTTCTTTTTTTGTTGAACCCCAGGGGATATGGAGACTTTGACTTCATATCTTCTTTTGTTGATTTTTATTCTCCTTTTGAAGTAGAGGAGATTCTGGATGAATGTGCTCGATGACTCATGTGGTGATGAAGCTGAGTCGTGAGGTAATCTTTTTGTTTTGCCTCTGGAGTAGGCAAGGATCCTACTTGGGGATCATCAGGCTTTTCCGTTGGCCTTTCTATGTTGATGTCTTCCTCTTTCTTGGATGGAAGGATGGTGGTTGGATCTTCAAATGACTATGCTTGATGGCTCATGTGGTGGTGATGCTGAGCCGTGGGGTAATTTTTGTTTTGCCTTGGGAGTAGGCAAGGATCCTACTTTGGGATCATCAGGCTTATCCGTTGGCCTTTCCCGGTGCACCCTCTTTTATTGGGGTAGAAAGAGAATGGTTGGAGTTATGATCTTCTTGAAGCTCTTTATTTTGCTGGAGTGGTTTTGATTTCGCCTTCTCTTTTGCGATTTTAATTTTTATTTGGAGACTGGGTTCTGAAGCCTCCTGTTTTCAATCACAAGTATGGAGACTAGCCTCCTTATATGCATGATTATTATTCTTATTCAAAGAAATTATTTTTTCTTGATTTTGACAAAGTCATTTTGTGCAACTTCTTTGTGTGTGGATGTTTTAGATGCAATCTATTTGTTTATTTATTTTTTGATGCATTTAGAAAGTAACTAGCCTTCTCCCGTTGGCTTCTTATGAATATGCCGATGAGCTCCTCCTTTATGACCATGATGATGGGATCCTCTTTTATTCATCTTTTGGTTTTAACCCTATCTTTTGCCTAGACCGCCCTTTACATGTTTTCGATCTAGCGGGCTGCCTTAATTTTTGCCTAGAACATCTTAGGGGCCTTTTGCCTTATCTTTTTCCTAGACCGTTCTTTTGGGGTTTCCGATCTAGCAGGCTACCCTAATTTTTACCAAAGAATATCCTAGCAAGCATTTATTCTTTTCTTCTTATTATATATTTTTTATGCTTCCCCTTTTTAGATGCATGCTTGATCTTTGATTAAAGGTCTTTGCACATATTTATGATTTATCAATAAAGAGGCATTTCCATAATATTTGGTCAAGAGAAAGGAAATGAAAGGGAAATTTATTGATAAATGAGCAAAGGTTTGTTTCTTTACAGAAGGATTTCAAAGATATTAAGAAGAATGGGTGGTCAGGGTTGGCTGCACTATTTAGGCTTAAACAGTCATGTTTATGATATCTGTCCCCCTAGTTCTCCTAATTGCTTCAGTTGAGATGCTTGAGCTCAGAGTGAAGACTATGTAGACTGCTTGCTTCTGGAAGAATGTTACCTTAGCCGCCTTTCGGTTTTCGACTGAGGTAACCAATGCTCTTAAATTTTTTTATTTTTTTTTATTATTTTTTTTTTACCTCTACTTTTTGCCTAGGACGTATCCTAGCGAGGGATATAGACCCTATCTTTTTCCCAGGGATGCCCTTTACGAGTTTTCATTCCTGATGGGTCTTGAGCAATGTCTTCAAGCGTAATACTTCTTCACCATATCGGAGTTGATTGGGTGTCGAAGTTCCTTTCCATCCATATTGGTGAGGATAAGAGCCCCTCCCGAGAAAGCTCATTTGACCACAAAGGGTCCTTCATGAAAGAATTAATGGTTGAGTTCAAGAGGGGGGGTGAATTGAACTTAAAAAACTTTTTCGCAAAACTTTACTTTCTTTTGGAAGAATGAGTTATCTTTATTCAATTCTTGAAAAGATGATTTGATTTAAAACACAGCAAACTTATATTCAGAATTTAAAAGAGATGATAGAAAGAAATCAACACACAAATTTATACTGGTTCACTCTAATCCAGAGCTACGTCCAGTTCTTGACAAAACCTGTCAAGTTTTCACTAATACCAAGTGACAATTACAACCCGTAGATCCTCACCAATCTACACCAAGAACTATCTTTTCAACCTATAAGATAGAATCTTGAAAAACACCCAAGAACCAAATCCAAGTCATCGTACCAAGTGTAGATTACAATCCAATCTACACAATTCACACGATACAAAAGAATAAGGAAAGAAGAAACCTGGACTTTGAATTCTAATTGCCCAGCACCAATTCTAAAGCACTCTCTTGCTGTGAATGACCACAATGTTGATCAAAGCACCTTATGATATGACAAAATCTTGAATGCAGAGAGAAAAACGTAGATGAATGATTCACAGATTGATTTCTCAAGTTTTTTCAAGTAGTGTGTTGTATTGTATATCTTCAAAAGATGAATCAAATCAGTATATATAGAGTAAATCAGAAAAACGAACGTTTCATCTGTTAAAAACTGTTTTAGAGAGTCAAAAGATAAGTTGGTTAGCAAGAAAACAAGTTTAGAAGAGAATCTGATCGATTAAAACAGAAGAATGATCGATTAGACTGAGTTATGATCGATCAGAATAAAACTATGATCGATCGAATGAGTTATGATCGATTAGAACAAAACTATGATCGATTAGAGTATTATTTCAATCGATTAAAAGATCGATTCAATCGATTGATTTCATTTAAAGTTCCTTTTAATCGATTAAGACATCGATTCAATCGATTGATTTCGTTTAAAGTTTCATTTAATCGATTGATTCGAGTTTTAATGGATTAAAACAACTTAATGAAAATGACAAGACACTCGTTTCAATCGATTGAAAATCATTTCAACAGATTGTTTTTCCGAAAACATTTAGACTTAAAAAAATATCTTTATTTTAACAGATTGAAAAACGTTTCAACCGATTGTTTTTCCGAAAACTCTTAGATTGAAAAATATCTTTCTTTTTCAACAGATTAAAAAGTATTTCAATTGATTGTTTTTCCGAAACCTTCATATTGAGAAATTTACTAAGTTATTTTAACTTGTTGATTCTCGCGAATCAATCAATTGAAAATACGATTATATAGAACCACTTATTCTCGTTAAGTGATTTTAACCGATTGAAAATCTTTTTCAACAGCATTGAAAAACTTAGTTTGTTCTTTTAATGCGTAAAATGATTTTCAATGCTATGCGTAAGATTAAGGCGCTTCATCACAACATATAATGGCCTATCAAGGGATTAAGTGCTCAAGTTATTTAAGTGCTCAAGTTATTTAAGTGCTCAAGTTAAAAACCTAATCATCTACACACCCACAACCTATACTAAATTTATGTCTTCATCAAATTATATCTAAGTCTTCATCAAATCCACCAAGTCCACCAAGTGCTTCAATCTCCCCTATTTGATGGAGACAAATAACCACCGCACCCGCATAAAATCGCACTGCAGACATGCATACCGTAGACATATATTTTGTGATGTGGTGTGTGTGTAGTGGCAGCTTTAATCAAAATAATTCTCCCCTATTTGACCGCATCAAATAGATTGTCATGGATACAATCCAATGGGGCCACTTGGGAATCCCCAAATAAAAAGCGTAATATAAAACCAACTAAGAAAAGAAAAAAAAAAAGAATTATCAGCAGACATTGATCGAGAAACTTCAATCATCTCCGGACCTGGGTTGAATTGTATTTCCACAATTCCGTTGTAAATGTCTTCAAGTTGATTATCGATGTGCCGGAACCTTGCAATAAAATTCTCATCCAAATAGTGTCTGTCGAGCCCTTATAGCTGTAGTCATATTCATATGCCTCCTTTGATCGCCTTGAAGTTGATTCATTTGTCTGCAAGATTGTTCTTTCAAACCGTGACAGAGGTGTGCCACTGGCCGTGGGGTGAATTATATGGAATCATCTCCAACGGGATCACTTCTTCCATAGGATCGATGGATGAGCTCTAGAAGTGCCAGGAATATCGCTGTTGATATTTTCTTCCTCTTGTCCATCTTCATCACTTTCTTCATCTCTTCCAAGATCCTCCTTGGAGACCCACTCACCATCAACTTTCATAAATCCCATTTTGTGAAGCATAGAGTTATTTATTTCGTTTGTTGAACGAACCGTCTCGACAAGTTCTCCTTCAAGATCAACACCAAAATATGTTAAAAATTTGGAAATCAAGTATAGCATAGGGGTACCCGAAATCACCGAGTCTTTTTGCCTTGATCATGTGGTCTTTGATGACAAAAACCCAGCTTACCCGAATCCCGTGGTGAATGCAATACATTAGTACTAAATCTCCCTCATTTAGCACCGCATGATTGCTCCCCTCGGAGTGAGCCGCCAAGACACAATGCGTGCAAGCAACCTTTCTTCCAATTTTAGTTTCCCAGTATTGAACGAAGCTGACAGAGTCATGCCTATTCTTCATGCATGACCGAAAATATTGAACCTTATTAAATTCCTCCACATCGAAGTACATCCTTTGGTGACTTTCACTCCTAAATCCTTTAAACCAAGCAACCTCCTTCCGGATGTTAGGAGTAATCTCAATGTCCACACCTTTAACTTGGGTTTTCAAGGTGGAACCTTCAAAGGACAAATTTGTGAAGAAAACTTTGATCAAGTCGGGATAAATCCTACCATCCAACTCCGTAAACTTCGAAGCTTTTGATGTTGCGCAGACTTTCCGATGCCTCTAAATCCTTCAAAGATCAAACCAGGAAAACTTTAATAGCTTTGGTATGTTGACTTGTTTTCTCGCTTCAACTCATGGATAAACAGATTCATTTGCTCTTGGTCCCCGTTGAACCAAGTCTCAATCCTTCCTTCAACATTTTGTTCCCACGAACGTAAGACGACTCGCCTCGCTTGATTTCTTTCTTCCGGACTTCGATCGTTTGAACATGCTTGATGAGCAAAACAGAAAGGAACCGAGAAAGAAAGAGTTCAAGTTAAGGAAATAGGAATACGTAAATCGTTCGACTTCGGGATTTTGTCTTTAGTCTTTTTGTGATCTTGCACAGTGATGATAAAGGTGGAGAGAGAAGAGTTTGATACGTAAACACTTAATTACCTTCGCAGTATGTAACCAATCGGAGTCAATTAGTATTAAAGGAAGTGGTTGAGATTTTATCTCATTGTAAATGAGTTCAACCTAATCTGCAGTAAATTACTTTGTGTGCAGAGCCAATTCATTTAATTTCAATTAATCAATTGATTTTTCCCGTAACCAATTGATTTCGCACTTCGCAGAAATTCATAAGTGAAATAAACCAATTGAATCGATGAATAAATCGATTGTTTTTGCAAAGGAAATTTAAGCAAAGTACCATTAGTGAATTCAATCGATTGAATCGAAGATTTAATCGATTGATTTATAGAAGAAAATTTGCAGAGCTACAGTGGTTAGTGAAATAAATCGATTAAAAGTGTATCTAATCGATTGAACTAATAACATATCAATACCGAGAGTAAGAAACAGGAAATCAACAGATTATTTCACAGCTTCAATCGATTAAAACAAATAATATCAAGTTATTCATGCAATTATTAATCGATTGAACTTGTTATCACTCGTTAAAAGACATACAATTACTATAAAGAATCAGCTTATACAATACTAGATATATCTAGAATTCCTAATTCAGTCCTAAGCATATTAAGTCTATCTCTAGGAAGTGGTTTAGTGAATAAATCGCCTAACTCGTTTTTCAGATTCAACAAATAATATCTCACAGTCACCCCTAGATACGTGTTCTCTAATAAAGTGATGTCTAATTTCAATATGCTTAGTTCTAGAGTGTTGAATAGGATTCTTAGTTAAGTTTATCGCACTAGTATTGTAACAAACCAGAGGTACCTTGTTTAGAGTCACTCCATAATCTGTTAGTTGTTGCTTGAGATAAATGCTTTGAGCACAACAGACTCCCAGCTGCAATATATTCAGCTTCGCAGTTGATGAGAGCAACACACGCTTGCTTTTTGCTGTGCCACGATATAAGACTCGCTCCCCAGTAAATGACAAGTACCAGAGGTACTTTTTCTCGTCTAATCTACATCCTGCAAAGTCGAATCGAAAATCCAACAAGCTTAAGGGACGCACCTTCAGGATACCATAGTCCAACATTGATCGTTCCCTTAAGGTACTTCGAATCCTTTTGGCAAGCAGTAAGATGTGATTCCTTTGGATTTGCCTCGAAATCTTGCACACAGACATACACTAAACATAATGTCGTGCCTACTAGCAGCTAGATAAAGCAGAGAACCAATCAAACCTCTATATTTACTTTGATCAACAGATTTCCCTTTTTCATCTAAATCTAAACAAGCAGCTAGTAGACATTGGTGTAGAGGATTCCTTGCAATTGTGCATATCAAATTTCTTTAACAGCTTCATTGCAGTATTTAGATTGACTAAGAAAAATGCCATTTGTTAATTGTTTAACCTCGTAGACCAAGGAAGAAATTCAATTCTCCCATCATAGACATTTCAAATTCACTTTGCATTTCTTTTACAAACTTATTACACATGGCATTATTGGTGGAACCGAAAATGATATCATCTACATACACCTGCACTAGAATAATATCAGCTCCAGCATTTCTTAATGAACAAAGTTTTATCAACCTCACCTCGCTTGTACCCTTGATCAATTAGAAAATTACTTAACCTCTCATACCATTGTCTAGGTGCTTGCTTCAAGCCATAAAGAGCCTTTTTCAATTTGTAGACATGGTCGGATGCTTGTGATCTTCAAACCCAGGAGGTTGAGAAACATACACTTCTTCATTGATAAGTCCATTAAGAAAGGCACTCTTTACATCCATCTCGTAGTAATCTGAAACCACTTAAACAGGCATAAGCTAATAATAATCTAACAGACTTCAAGCCTAGCTACAGTGCAAATGTTTCATCAAAATCAATGCCCTCTTGTTGGTTATACCCTTTGGCTACCAACCTAGCTTTATTCCTAGTGATAATGCCATGTTCATCTAGCTTGTTTTTGAATACCCACTTAGTACCAATTACATTGATATCACCGATTTTAGGAACTAATTCCCATACATTATTCCTTTCAAATTGATTGAGTTCATCATGCATGGCACTAACCCAAGTATTCATCATTCAATGCTTCTTTAACTGATTTAGGTTCTATTTGTGAAATGAATGCCATATGATTACAGTAATTGATTAAGAGAATGTCTAGTAGATACTCCCTTATTGATTTGCCCGATGACATTGTCTAGAGAGAGATCTCTTGGGACAATCCACTCTTTAGGAAGCTCTTCCGAACATCTTCTTCCCGTTCTTCAGTAATTGTTGGAGAATTAGCTTTTGTCGGGTCCACCGATGGATCACCCTCTTCAACAAGATGCTCGATCTCGTGCTATCGGGACATTTCAACCGATAAGAATTATCAGCTAAATCTTCTTCATCAGCAGCACCTATTGATCTATTCCGCACAACTCGAGGAGACTCATTAAACACAACATGTACAGATTCTTCAACTCGATTTCAATCTCAAATTATAAACTCTATATGCATGGCCGTGAGTTGAGTAACCAAGAAAAATTCCTTTGTCGATTTTTTCATCAAACTTGCCAATGTTTTCTTTCCCATTGTTTAAAACAAAACATGTACATCCAAAGACCCCGAAATAGTTTATGTTGGGTTTTCTTCCTTTGTACAAGCTCATATGGGGTTTTCTTAAGCATGGGTCTAATCAAGACTCTATTCAAAACATGACAAGCAAGTGTTGATCGCATCAGCCCGAAGTATTTTGGTAAAGAATTTTCACTCAACATTGTTCCGGCAAGCTCCACAATTGATCTGTTCTTTCTTTCCACAACACCATTCCGCTGAGGAGTTCTTGGAGCAGTAGAAATTGTGTTTTATACCAAATTTTTCACAAAATGATTCAAACTTCTCATTTACAAATTCTCCACCATTGTCACTTTGAATAGATGTAATGAAATATCCCTTTTCATTATGTAAAACCTTGGCAAGCCTTTTGAAAGATTTGTAGGAATCAGATTTAGCTTTAAGAAAGACAAATCGGTAAATCTGAAAAATCATCAACAATCACCATGATATAAAGATTACCACCTAGACTTTTATTCCTTGAAGGACCAACCAAATCCATGTGAAGCAGTTCCAAAGGTCTAGAAGTTGAAACAATGTTTTTGTTTGAAAAAGATTTTCTCGGTTTGTTTGCCTTTCAAACAAGCTTCACAGTATTTTGTCTTTCAAGATTTGAAGCTTAGGAAGCCCAAAAACTAACTCTTTTGAAATCAGTTTGTCAAGATGGTTAAGATGTATATGAGCAAGCCTTCTATGCCACAACCAAGATTCTTCTTTTTAGTAAGAAGACAACTTTGAGATGACATAGACTCGCTTAATATCTAACATGTATATGTTGTTTAACCTCTTACCTACCAACATTACCGTGTCGATCTCGGCTCACAGATAAGACATTTTTCCGGTTTGAAAACAACTTTGTGACCAAGATCACATAACCGGCTTATACTTATCGATTGTGTTTGAGACCTTCAACAAAAAGAACATTGTGAATGGTTACAGATTCACCATCTCCAATATCTCCAGTAACCAAGAATTCTTCCCTTGTTGTTGTCTCCAAAAGTCACATGACCCCCATTCTTCAATTTCAACTTCTGGAATTTTGAAATGTCACCTGTCATGTGCCTTGAGCATCCACTGTCCAGGTACCAAAGAGACTCTTGATGCTCGTTCCTGAAAAGTCAAACATAAAGCATTTGGTACCCTTTAAATATTTTGGGTCCTTGGGAGTCAAACTTTCGCTTAACATGTTTTGGAACCCATCTCTTCTTACCTTGCGGCACAAAATATTTTCTAGCATGACAGAATTTTATAGTATGTCCTTTCTTCATGCAAGTAATGACAAGATGAGAAAGGAGATGCCGTTGTTTTTCTGTATGAAAAGAAGTTCAAATATTTTTTAGTTTTTACCCCATTCCTAGGTTTGTACCCGATTCCGTAACGTTCAAACACACAGCTTTGAGATCCAAGCAAGTGCATCTAAATTCTCTTTACCTTGAGTAAATTTTGTTAAGGTTTTAGTTAAGTAATCAACCTTATTTTGTAAAACAAGTACACTTTTCACAATTCTTATTAACAACGAACATTATCTCGCAGATGAATAGATAATATCTAGATGTTCTAAATCTGTTTTGCTTTCTAGCAGCTTCTTTTTCCGAAGTTTTAACTCTATTTTCTAACCAGCTTATTTAGCCCTTTCAACCGATTATTTGTATGAGATAAATTTCTCGGCTTCACTATGCATTTCATTGAAAGCATTCAAGTAATGTGTCGTAATTCATTTCATTTTCTCGTAGAAGTTGAACTTACATGTGATGAAGAGGATTCACAACCAGCCATCAAACACAAGTTCACCTCTTCACCTTCGGATTCGTAACCGGAAGAAGATTCATTGTCTTGCCAAGCTATGTAGGCCTTTTTCCCTTTGTATCTTGAATCTTTCTTGTTCCGATTCTTGGTCTTTTCTCGGACAGTCGCTCCTTATGTGACCCTGTTTACCACAAGAATAACAAGTAATATTATTTTGAACAGATTCAGCTCTTTCTATCATTGTACCTTTTTACTTGGCCAGTCTTGTTCTTTCTTCTCGAAATTTCCCGAATTTCTTAACCAATAAAGTCAGTTCTCGGACTCATCTTCTTCAGAATCACTGTTTTCTTCAATCGTCTTGAGAACAATATTTCTACTTTTCTTTTCTCGCATTCTCTTGTTCTTTGAACCGATTGATTTCCAACTCGTGTTCCCTTAACTTACCAAAAAGTGAGGCAAGTAGTCATTTCGACTCAAATCTCTTGATTCGTATATTGCTTGTCACCTTTGGTTGCCAAGTTCTGTCCAAACACTTCAGTATTTTGATATTCAACTCCTCCTTGTCAAAGGTCTTCCCTAGCCCGATCAAATGATTAACTATGTGCGTGAATCTTTTCTCGCACATCCGCAATTGTCTCCCCTTGCTGCATTTTAAACAACTCATAGTCCCCGATTAACTCATGCTTTCTTGCCCTTTTCACATCGATGTTCCTTCATGTGTGACCTCTAGAATTTCCCACATCTCTTTGGCGTAAGCACACCGAGACACCCCGAAAAACTCATCAAGATTTAAGGCAGAGGTAATAATATTCTTTGCAAGTATAATCATATTGCACTCTCCTATTTTCTCGCATCAGCCAACTCACTCCAACTTTTCTCAACAGCTTTACCATCTACTATATGAGTTGGTTTAAAAGGACCATTAACAATTGTTTCCCAAATGCCTCTATCAAGGGATTCAATAAAGATTTTCATTCTAACCTTCCGAAAAGAATAATTCACACCAAAGAAAAAGTGGAGGCCTCGTTTATGGAGGCTCCTTCGAAAAATTCATCTTTCCCTCAGCCATTGGACCGATTACTTGAGTAACTTACAAGAACCAGCTCGATGCCAATTGAAAGAATTAATGGTTGAGTTCAAGAGGGGGGTGAATTGAACTTAAAAACTTTTTCGCAAAACTTTACTTTCTTTTGGAAGAATGAGTTATCTTTATTCAATTCTTGAAAAGATGATTTGATTTAAAACACAAGCAAGCTTATATTCAGAATTTAAAAGAGATGATAGAAAGAAATCAACACACAAATTTATACTCGGTTCACTCTAATCCAGAGCTACGTCCAGTTCTTCGACAAAACCTGTCAAGTTTTCACTAATACCAAGTGACAATTACAACCCGTAGATCCTCACCAATCTACACCAAGAACTATCTTTTCAACCTATAAGATAGAATCTTGAAAAACACCCAAGTAACCAAATCCAAGCTATCGTACCAAGTGTAGATTACAATCCAATCTACACAATTCACACGATACAAAAGAATAAGGAAAGAAGAAACCTGGACTTTGAATTCTAATTGCCCAGCACCAATTCTAAAGCACTCTCTTGCTGTGAATGACCACAATGTTGATCAAAGCACCTTATGATATGACAAAATCTTGAATGCAGAGAGAAAAACGTAGATGAACGATTCACAGATTGATTTCTCAAGTTTTTTCAAGTAGTGTGTTGTATTGTATATCTTCAAAAGATGAATCAAATCTGTATATATAGAGTAAATCAGAAAAACAGAACGTTTCATCTGTTAAAAACTGTTTTAGAGAGTCAAAAGATAAGTTGGTTAGCAGTAAAACAGGTTTAGAAGAGAATCTGATCGATTAAAACAGAAGAATGATCGATTAGACTGAGTTATGATCGATCAGAATAAAACTATGATCGATCAGAATGAGTTATGATCGATTAGAACAAAACTATGATCGATTAGAGTATTATTTCAATCGATTAAAAGATCGATTCAATCGATTGATTTCATTTAAAGTTCCTTTTAATCGATTAAGACATCGATTCAATCGATTGATTTCGTTTAAAGTTCCATTTAATCGATTGATTCGAGTTTTAATGGATTAAAACAACTTAATGAAAAATGACAAGCACTCGTTTCAATCGATTGAAAATCATTTCAACAGATTGTTTTTCCGAAAACATTTAGACTTAAAAAAATATCTTTATTTTAACAGCATTGAAAAACGTTTCAACTGATTGTTTTTCCGAAAACTCTTAGATTGAAAAATATCTTTCTTTTTCAACAGATTAAAAAGTATTTCAATTGATTGTTTTTCCGAAACCTTCATATTGAGAAATTTACTAAGTTATTTTAACTTGTTGATTCTGCAAATCAATCAATTGAAAATACGATTATATAGAACCACTTATTCCGTTAAGTGATTTTAACCGATTGAAAATCTTTTTCAACAGATTGAAAAACTTAGTTTGTTCTTTTAATGCGTAAAATGATTTTCAATGCTATGCGTAAGATTAAGGCGCTTCATCACAACATATAATGGCCTATCAAGGGATTAAGTGCTCAAGTTATTTAAGTGCTCAAGTTAAAAACCTAATCATCTACACACCCACAACCTATACTAAATTTATGTCTTCATCAAATTATATCTAAGTCTTCATCAAATCCACCAAGTCCACCAAGTGCTTCACTTCACAATTTGCTGCCCATTTTCCAATTTTATTCTTCTAGGCCGGAAGCATATTATTTACCATTAAATCCCTCTTATGGTAAATATGAGGGTTGACTTTTTCGTAAGCCTTTTTTTTATTTTCCTTTGATAGGCTCGTCCGTGACATATAATATTCAGTCGTTTTTCTTCAATAAGGTTTAGTTGGTCATATCGACTTTGAACCCATTCGGCTTCTATTAATTTTGCTTCCATCATCCTGTGCTTTTGTCAACATGATTAGCTGTACCGATTTTCCATCTCGGATCTTTGCTATAACCGAAGAGTAATCATTTTGAATATAGAGCAACTGCCATGTCAATGCCCCTCTTCCTTTCCTTAGGGATTTCAATCCTCCTATTGATCACTATATTTCCACATTTCCCAGTCAACTACTTGAATGATTTATGGTGAAGGGTCAAGAGAATAGAAAGAAAGGGATATATTGCAAAGGCTTGTGTTTTAGTGATATTTTTTATGAATTAATAGTTTATGTAAGAATGGCTAGCCAAGGTTGGTCGGTGTTTAGGCTAGTTTAAACAAATGTTTTGTTTTAATGAGGTGGTGCCTTCAACTGATTACTTTATGGCGCTTATTTGTGACTGATTAACTTTCCTAGTCCGCCCTTTTGGGTTTTCAGCCTAGGATTTTGCCCTTTTATCTTTTTTTCTTGGCCTTTGACCTTGACGGGCTTCTTTTAATAATAATTTCTTTTCTCAAAACATTGTCAAAACACGATTTTCTTATTCGTGTCTCTAGCTAATCAATCATGTTAACTTTGGCTTCATTTTGTCTATGGCGGTTTGATTATTTTGACGTATTTTAGAACAAAACGTTTATGGGGTATAAATATGATTAGCGAGAAGAGAAGCAGATAGTAAGAATAACATCCTTTTGTAATTCAAAGGGAAATGTGTGCCCTAAAGATGCTCGGGGTCGGGCACACCCCGAGGAGTGATCTCTAATAGTCATTGGCTTTACATCCCTTAAAATCGGAAGAAGGACATATAATGACTAATGCTACCCTTGATGCTAATATCCCTCTTTTTCGGAAGATCGTCTTTAAGGTATGGAGGGGAGACTTCTCTTTTCTTTGTACGACTTGATCTTTTGTAGGGTCGTACTTTAAAGGATCTTTTCCAAGCATCTTTTCCAAGCCCTTGTCCTGGGTTGTATCCATATCTCTTCATTATATGGGCCACTTTCATATTACTGGGAAGTCTTTCCATATTGGAAAATGTCCTCTTTAGCCGCATCCATTTAAGGTATGGTGGATGACTCGCTGATTCGAATGTAGTCTTTAGCTTGCACCATGATCAACTTGTCGCCTACCACGAATTTGATTTTTTGGTGGAGCGTTGAAGAATCTTCCCTAGCACCATGAATCCAAGGTCTACTTAATCTTCCCCTTGGATTCTTTATTCCTTTTACTCTTCGGTTTCTTTATTTTTCCTTTGTTTTTAGGAACATTATCTTGTAGCTCCTTGGGGGAATAAATTCTTCCACTTCTTGTCGTGCCCCCAATGCCAGTTATGTTGAAGATATCTCCATCGACGGACTATTCTTCTATGTATCTCCATAGTACAACTTTATCCGATGTATAAGGGAAAGGACAAGGCATGAATAAGCGCAAAGGTGTTATTGCCCCTTCCCTGACATTATCAATTTGGGTACCAATATTTATTTCTTTCTTATTATCTCTTTATCCCAAATTGATGGCCTTAGTTTTTTCCTAATGGGGCTATATCAATTGAGCTTACTTTTCAACAGTCTTTGCATGTCCGGGGAAATGGTCCCCTCCTCACTATCTGACTCAATCCATTCGCCTTCGGCTTTCAGATCCCGCAGAGAGTTTTCAATCACAGACATGATTGTTTATATGGTCCTTATTTGGGTTTAGATTTTATTTAATTATTTTGGAATGAGAGAGAAAAGAATGAGAAGAATATGAATATTATGAAAAATGCCTCGTTGTATAGATGAAAAGAGAAATATATACAAAGCCCCTTTAATCAAAAGATCTCGCGGTCACGGGTAGAGACCACGAGAGATGCATCGAAGATTTTTTTATTTATTTATACTTTTTATTTATTTATATTTTTTTAATGAGGAGCCCTAATCAGCTGGTCTTCTCTACCCAGGCTTACTGTTCTGGTTGTGATAGAGGCTTGGTATTCACATCGGGAGCATTGAAGGTGATCCACCCAGCATTCAACAAATCTTGGACCCTATATTTTAAGTTGATGCAATCTTCCACAGAATGCCCAGGAGCGTCTGAGTGGTAATCACTTTTTTTCGTTGAGCTTGTACCAACTGGAGTAAGGTGGATCTTTCTTCTTCAAAGGGATACGTGTTAGGAGCTTGGCCTCTAACAGCTTTGGCAGCAGACTCCCATAAGAGGTTGGAATGGGGGTGAATTTCTTCTCTTGTCTGCCTGACTGCCTAGATGGTTGTGAAGAGGAAGAAGGGGTAGTGAGGTTGATGGCCTTTACGCTCCCCTCTTTCTTCTTGCCAAAGGACTTCTTGAATGATGCGTGGGATTTCTTAAACTTGGGAGGGAATCAAGTATTTTCAACAAGGCGTGCATTGGTTACCTCCTTTACATCAAAGTTGTATCCCTCTAATGCCCTTAATTTCTCTTCTAGGGCAAAAATTTGTTGATCAGAGACCCTATTGTGAAAGCATTGCTGATACATTAGCTCCGTCAACTGCGCTATTTGTTCCTTTATGACATTAAGCTCAGCAGTGATCATACGGTTCTGCTCCTCTAATTGCTCCATCTTCTTGGCTTTTTGAGCGCGAGTGAGAACAGGTAGAAGACCAACCAATTTCTAAATGATTTAAAGATTTTTATTATTGTTTTTTTTTATTATGAATGATCAGTGTGGGATAGATATGCCTTAGACCATAGCTTTGGTGTTTTCCTAAAAGCTTATGCTTTAGGGAGTACCATACCCACCTTGGTGTGATGGTTCCCTTTTTTCAAAAGATTACCATCATACCTTAGCGCACTTATCTCTTCTAGGAAGGTTATAAATGCACTTGGGTCTTTTTCGCTATTATTTAAGGATATCTAATGCATCCTATAATGAATGTGTTTATGTATGCACTACAAAAATACTTTTTATGATAGCAGATATTGAAAGTGGGTAAACTTTTGACTGGGATGTCCGATTTGGACGCACAACATATCAAAACAAAGAGAAAAAGGTGAAGAACCAGTTTGCAAATTCTCGAAGGGGATTTGGCCCAGTAATTTTCCCAAAACATGCTCCTAAGACCCATTTTTAGAGGTTTATTAAAACGATGTGTATGCATGTTGCATTTATTTTCTCTCTTGGTTTTTCTTATGAAATGATGTTGTATGAATGATACGACTTTGTCAAAAAACTTTTTATTGTAAAAGGCATTTTTATTGCTTTAAATTTTTTATATATTTTTTATAACCCTTTATCTCTTCTGTTGGTCAACGTGGCTACTTAGCTTACAAAGAACCTAAAATCAGGCTAGCTTAAATGAAGACTGTCCGAGATAAAGTTGGTTTACTCTTATCATTTTTATGGTTTTTTAGAATTTTTTTTATTTTTGGTCTGTTGTATGATTACCCTATGCTAATGCATCAATACAGATGCAGCAAAACGAATGCACACACAATTCATTCATCCACCAGCAGAGCCACGCTTATTTCGAGGTAGGGTTTTCCTGCAGAAACGTGCTTGGTTTAGGCGGTTCAAAACTGTTCTCACCAAGGCCAAAGGTCCCCAAGGTGCCCCCATTATAGGGACCTCTCAATCTCTCAGTCTTCGGATCATGCACGGAACTCTGTGTCAACATCCTTGGACCAAAAGAAGAAAGTTATCACCTTGAGTTGGTGGTTTTCCGAAAACGGTTGTAGCCCCGTGTGCCAACAAGCCGGTCGTATCTACCACCCACTCCCTATAGGTATTCACTCTTGCCCCGGGGTATAGAGGGACTGTAGTGTGCAAGGGTTTTTGTGTACAGTTTGTATTTCACACAATTTGCAGAAAATATTCATACAGCAGTTATTAAAGCCATACAATAAAACATACAAAGGAGGGTAAAGGCGTAATTTCAAATCTTCACTTAGTTTGAATTTATCCGTCACTAAATGGGATCAACTCTCTAGTATTCCCCAGCAGAGTCACCATCTGTCGCCGTCGTCCGTTTCGATATCTGGTGACATCTCGAACGTTTATGCGAGCGGTCGCGAAAAGATGATTTAGACTCGCGTTTTATTTTAAAATGTGTTCATTGCTTCCGAGGTGCTCAACAACTGAACTATCCTCTAATAAAAGCAAGGTTTTCACAAAAGGGTTCTTATGGAGTCACCACCAATGTTTTGACCATAAACATTGGAAAAGGATAAAAGGCGTTGATTTTAAGAAAAACCAAACTTGGCCATTATAACTAGAGTTGGGTAAGAGAGTGAGTTATGCGTGGGGAAGGTGTTAGCACCCCCACGACGCCCCTTCCGGGTTCCCTATGACGAATTAATTCATAAAGTAAAGATTAAGAGAAATTACGCTATTACCCTATTTTATTATAAAATATTTAAAAAATGACTATCTAGATGATTCTATTTTCTATTGCATACATAAAGCAGTAAATAAAGCAATAAAAGAGAAGAGAAGTGAAAAGAACCTCCGTAGCAAGCTTTTATATTATAACTCTTCAACTGTGAGGAAGCATTTTGGCAATCCCCCACACTACAAGGACTCTCCTCCCCGAATACAGGACCGACTATACTAAAACTCTAAGAAGAATCGAATGCCGGAAGAAACTTCCTTAACCGATTGTTACCTTATAGGAAATCAGAGAGATCATTCGAAAGAGGGAGAGAAGAGAAGAGTGAGGTGTGTCTAAAAACGCTCAAATGAGCTCCTATTTATAGTTTTTTCAGCCTGGCAGCTCGGGACGGCCTTCTGGGGTGCAGAAAATAGGGACTGCCGTCTGCAGACGTTGGCCGTCCCAAGTGTTGAATTTGAGTGAGACGACCGTCTGGCATGTGGGACGGCCGTCTGGCCTGTCTGGGACGGCTGTCCTGGCTTCTGGGACGACTGTCTCGAGTGTTTTGGCCTAATTTTGTGTTCTGGGACTCCCGGGAAGCTTTCCTTTCTTCAGACGGAAGCCAATTGAGGGCGATAGACATCCACCGAAGCTTCATCTTCAGATAGAAAGTCTTCTGGTCTTTATTTAGAGGCTGGGCAAAATTAGGGGTCTACATCTCTACACTGGCAATTTCGAGCGCTTGAAAAGATGTTTCAAGGGCCTCTTCAGCCGCATCCACATAAGGTTGGGTAGACGGCCCACTGATCAGGATATCATCTTCTGCTTGGACCGTGACTAGTTTGTCGTCCACTATAAACTTGACTTTTTGGTGGAGCGTCGAAGGTATTGCCTTAGCATCATGAATCCAAGGCCTGCCGAGGAGACAACTATACGCTGGAGTAATGTCCATTACATGGAAATCGACGTTGAAGATAGTGGGTCCAACTTGGATTGGCAAATTGACTTCCCCCACTACTTCTCGCTTGGATCCGTCAAAGGCTTGAACGCAGAGAGGTTTCTTGAATAGTCAACTTGTCGAGTGTGCATTTGGGCATCAAGTTCAAGGATGACCCGTTATCCACAAGAACTTTAGCAATGAGGTACTCCTTGCACTTAATGGAAATGTGCAAGAGTTTATTGTGGCTTGACCCCTCGAGGGGGAGTTCTTCCTCTGTGAAGGTGAGGTGATCACTAGCCGTAATATGACCGAAGATCCTCTCAACTTTTTCTTGGGATATGCTGTGAGGTACATGCACTTCGCTGAAGACCTTCATCAGGGCGTTTCTATGTGGTTCCGAACTCATCATTAGAGATAGCAAAGTTATCTTTGCAGGTGTATGATTGAGCTGGTCAATAATGGAATACTCGCTTTGCCTTATGAACTCGAGTAATTCGTTGGTCTCCTCCTTGGATTCTTTATTTTCTTTTTCTTCGGTCCGTTTATTTTTTTCCTTTATTCTTGGGGGCATCCTCTTATAGGTCCTTGGGGAAGTAGACCCTTCCACTTCTAGTCATGCCCCCAATGCCGACTATATTGGAGATATCCTCCTTTATTGGTGAAGATTCCCCATATCTCCAAGGTACAACTTTATTTGATTCATAGGGGAAAGGACGTGGAATAAATAGTCGCACAGGTGTCCTTGCCCCCTCTTCCTTATTGATTTTGAGGACCAACAGTCGAGGCTTATTATCCTCTTGTGGTGGATTGACTGTTGGGGAGAGCTTGATTAAAAATGGCTTTCTCTCCATTCTTCTGATTTGGAAGACGTGTCAGTTAATCCTTCATTTTTATTATCTTGTTTATTAAAAGTGAAGGAGGGGTAATTAAATATGCAAATGAATGATATGCATGCAAGTAGACAATTGAATAAGAAAAATTTCATTTACTCGTAGAAGGTGTACATTCCCCTATTCCATACTACGAAGCAACTTTTGACAGAAGCGGAAAAGCCTAAAGAAACCCACAGGCGGGTCTTGATTTCTATGCAATTCTCTTTCGGCTTCCCGGACGTGACGAGCGAGTTCTTCGCTTTGCTTCTAGACTGCCTGGCTCATATCTTCACTGTAATTTTGAGCCTTTTTGATATTCGCCTCTTGATGGACAATCAAGGCTTGCAACTCGTCAAGTTTTGTGAGGGCTCGGTCTTTTTCTCACAGTACTTGACCATACTGAGCTAACCCATCTCTTTCTTTGCAATGTAGCTCAGCGAGACTTCTGTTAAGCCTCTAGTTGGCCTCTCACTCTTGGCGTATTTCTGACCGAGTCCTTGTAAGGTCTTGCAGCAAATGCTTGATCGTTTGAGCCTGTTTTGCACATTCAACCTCAAGGCGTGCTGATTTGGTGGTTATTTCTTGAAGTTGGCTATCCGAGCTGGTTCTAGTAGCTTTGGATGCTTAGATAGCTTGCTCATTAGAATCAGCACACTGATCCTTGAGGCACTCTATTTCATGATCCTTTTTCTTGCATTGCCTTCGTAGACCATCTATGGTGAGGATAGATTCTTGCTCTCTTTCTTCAAGGGCCCTCATCTGGGCTCCCATGATTTCTATCCTCTGGGTCAAGGTGTCGACTTGATTTTGCAACTCTTCACTGTTTTAACATGTAGCGAGTGAGGTGGATGGTTGTGCCATCCCTCTTTTTCGTCTCCACTCCTCATAGTCACTAGAGACAGCTACTCGAGCTTTTCCTAGCTCTCTATCTCCCATAAAGACTGGTTTCTCCCATGCTCTTCGCATAGCCAATGAGTTAGCAACCGTGCATGGGTCTCCAAAGAAACACAGTCCTCCGAGCTCCCCTCGGGATATTGCAGTTTGGGTCCTCATGAGTTGTCTCATAGCTACTCTCGGTGAATAGGCTATGCAACCCCTAAGTCCTATCAACGGTATGCTCGGGTAATCCCCACATCTGATGAGGACTGGGCCGGGTCGGAGCCAAGCGCAAACCCAGCATAATTGGTTGGCGTCCCATTGTTCCAACTCGACCTTCCACTCCAAGGTTAGGCGTCGGTGGAGAGGGATTTTGGAGAAGCTTCTCAAAGGGTCGGGAAAATCCCCATGTGACTAAAGGCGTATAAATGTGTGATTCCCCACACAAAAAGTAGTGAAGAGCAACATCTAAGTATTTTTCCTTGCTTCTAGCGGCAAAATTCCACCGAGAGCAAGGTGTCGGCAAGAAGTACAGGCAGGAGACTCTTCGAGTTCACGTCCCAGGCGAAGAAGGCATTCATGACGGCTTGGTCTACTGTGTCGATATGGAAGGGAAACAAGATTGTTCCAAATATAATTAGAGCCAGGGTTTTGTTAAA
Source organism: Sphenostylis stenocarpa (assembly GCA_963425845.1). Lineage (NCBI taxonomy): Eukaryota > Viridiplantae > Streptophyta > Magnoliopsida > Fabales > Fabaceae > Sphenostylis > Sphenostylis stenocarpa. The sequence goes on from OY731404.1 coordinate 52,469,503, forward strand.
AGCAGCCCATTCTGCCCTTTCAGCCAAAGAGGACAGATGATCTTCTAACATTGAGACTTTCCAACCCTGGATGTTCCCTTTTTCTATCAGGGTAGTCTACTGGAATGGTAATCGGATGATGGCAGCAACTTGTGCTGTAGAAGTATATGCCCCGTGGCGAATATGGACCCCGGTTGATTTGGGCCATTTTAGCATAATCTCGTACTCCTCCAAAGTAGGCACCATATCGAACTGTGGGAATTCGAAGTAGTGCAAACTAGAGTTCCAAAAGTGCACTAGAACCCTGATAAAAATGGGATCGACACAGATCTTGAACAGGTCGAGAATCCGTCCATACGATTTCTCGAAGTCAGAGCGGATCTCTGACGGCATTATCGCGAAAAGCCGTTCCAGCTTCTCAGTATGGTACCGGGTAATGTCCACTTTCTTTAATTGTCTACTAGTCCCCTCCATTTTCTAAAAACCAAAATGTATGTTTTATGAACATGATGCTTATTGTGGGTATGCATGCGAGTGTTTGTTTTTTTCTATTTATTTATCATATTTTATTTCTACATGATGTATGATGGTTTTTGCGTTTTTATTTTTTGGAAAAATAAACTAACGATATGGATGATTTATGAATTTAATGTTTATGACCAAGGTCCCTTTTATTTGATTTGGGTCTTTTTATTTTATTCGGTTTTAGAGCATTTTATCTCTTTTGTAGGACTGCGTGGCTACTTAGCTTACAAAGAACCTGAAACCAGGCTAGCTAAAAGGCAAACTGTCCGAGATAAAATGGTTTATTGTGAAAGAATAGTATTAGCGTCCCTTATCTCTTCTGTCGGACTGCGTGGCTACTTAGCTTACAAAGAACCTGAAACTAGGCTAGCTAAAAGGCAGACTGTCAAAGATAAGGGTGTTTATTGTAAAAAAATTTCTTATTTGTTGTTTGGTTATGCTATGCAATCAAATGCAACAAACAAATGCACATAGAATTCACTCATCTGCGAACAGGCGAGAAGTCGTTTTAATCACGAGGTAGGGTTTTCCTGCAGAAAAGTGTATTGGCAAGGGTAGGTTCTAACTGTTCTCACCAAGGCTTAGGCCCCTAAGGTGCCCCCATTATAGGGTTCCCACTCTCTAGCCTTCCGACCATGCTTAGCACTAAGGTCATAGTCAGTCTTTGTGCCAAAAGAGGACGGTTATCACCTTGACTGGTGGTTTCCGATCATACCGGAGGGAACATGGCCCTCACTATGGCAAACCGTACCTGCCACCCACTCCGTATGGATTTCTCACTTTCCCCCGGGTATAGAGGGAACTGTTGTGTGGAAATGTTTGTGTACAATTTTTATTTCAAACAATTGCGTAAAATAAACAAACAACAATTATTAAAGCCAAGCAATTAAAACGTGTTATAATACAAGGTAGGGTAAAAGCGAAATTTCTTAGTTTATTTATTAAACTGACCCATCACTAAATGGGATCAACTCTCTAGGCTTCCCCAGTGGAGTTGTCATCTATCGCCGCCGTCAAAAAGAGGTGGTCGGAGCGACGCGATGATTCTGACTTTCCGTTTTTCGTGTTTTATTGGGTGAGGTTACAACGCCTTTATGTTGTCCGATAACCGAGCTGAACCTAAGGGCGAGGTTTTTGAAAGGGCGTTCTTAGATCGTCCGATAACCGGGCTGACCTAAGAAGAAATTTGAAAGTGTTCTTATGGAGTCGCCACCGATGTTTTTACCAGAAACATCGAAAAAGGGGATAAAAACCAAGTTGCCACTTATGACTACACAAGAAGAGTCAAGAACAATCACTCCCCATGGAGTCAGCACATGAACAAGATTAGTAAGCCACTATTACATCAGTTCAAACCAAGTCTTTCAGAAGAGGACTTCAAACCGGATGGGGGTTTATACTCATCGAGTCTTACAGAAGGGGACTCCGACCAAGTCTTTCAGAAAAGGACTTTTACTCATCAACCTCAGGATCTACTACCAGAAAAAGTATCTTGTAGTTATTAGAAATGTAGGCTGAGATCAAGAGGGGGGGTGAATTGATCTTTGAAAGATTTTCGTAATTTACAGATTATCTATTTCAAAGATTAAGAAATCTGACCAGTTCTTGAATCACACACATCAAGCAATCAAAATAAATGTAGTCACAGAATTAAAGGAGAGAAAGGTTTAGAAAGATACAACCAAGATTTATACTGGTTCACCCAATCTCAGGGCTACGTCCAGTTTCCAGCCAAATTCCAGCTGGGTTCCACTAGATTGAACGTTTTACAGATTACAACTTTAATCTCACACTCAATCTACCACAAGAACCAAAATTCCAGTCCCTGCACCTAAACCTTCACCAAGAACCAAATTCTAGTTCTTGAACAACCCTGCAGCCAAATTCCAGCCACAGAAACTAGTGCCCACAATTCCAGGCACCCACAATACAGTAATGAAAGTAAAGAAACAAATAGAAGAAACTAGAACGCTCAAACCAGATTTATGCAGATATGTAGTATGAGTTTCTTCTCCAAAAGAATGCAAATTTTGCCTCAACAAAGAACTTCTATGAACTTCACAAAACTAGCGTGATTCTCTCTTGAAAGTAGCACTTATGATTGCTTGACTGATTGCTAAAAGATGTGTTTTAAAAATTTCAAGCAACTCTGTTTATATAGAAGATTTTCAAAACTGCTGGTTTATTTAATCTGTTAAAATAATCTTTTAATCTGTTAAAAGTCTTGTTTTAATGTGTTAAAAATTTCTTGATTATTTTCCAGATTTGTTTTAACTGATACGACACCGTTTATATCAATTAAAAATCTTTGTAAAAAATCTTCCAAACTGTTTTAATCGATTGTTTCGTCTTTCAATCGATTAAAATACTGTAAAACATTCTTATAAACTTTTCTAAGTGATTTTAACTAATAACAATCTGTTTTAATCGATTAAAACACTTTGAAAAAAGTTCACTTAGTTATTTTACTCGATTGAAACGCATTTTAATCGATTATAATTTTGCCAAAAGATTTCATAAAACTTTCTAAGTTATTTTAACTGATAACAAGCTTGTTTTAATCGATTAAACACATTTTGGAAAAACTTCTTAGTTGTTTTAATCGATTATTTCGCATTTGTATCAATTAAAATACTGACATAACAACTTTCAAAACACTTCAAGTTATTTCAATCGATTATTTCGAGTTTGTATCGATTAAAATTCTGCCGAACACTTTTCAAAATATTCTAAGTCATTATAATAGATTATATCAATTCTATATCGGTTAAAATATCGGCGTAAGGTTTTCAAAAATCCTTCTAATGAAAACAATCGATTATTTCGAAAACATATCAGCTTAAAAACCTGTTACAAAAGTGTTAAGAACATTTTAGTTGATAAAGCTTATATACTATTAGTTAAAATAGTTAATAAAAAAACCTTTTAACAAAATACTTTGTTTTTAATCGTTTAAACATTTTTGAAGCACTTGTTGGATTTGATGAAGACATATAGAGTTTAGAGAGTTTAGTTTGTGGGTGTGTAGGTGAATAGGTTATAGGTTTAGAATTTAATCTCTTGATAGTTCAATAGATCTTGTGATAAGCGCCTTTAAATGATGCATCTCATTGAACTTATTTTACTTCATGAAAAACCAACCTTTTAGCATTAAAAGAACAAACTGAGTTTTTCAATCTGTTAAAAAGAAATTTTAATCTGTTAAAATCACTTAAAGCAGGAAATGTTTATATGTTGTCAAAATTTTTAATTGATTGAATCGCAGAATCAACATGTTAAAATGTTCTTAATGATTTTTCCATATTAAAGGTTTTGCAATTTTAATCTGTTGAAATAAAGTTCAATCTGTTGAAACAGAAAGATTATTTTTCATTCTAAGGTATCACAGGATTTCAATCTGTTGAAATAAGTTTTAACCAATTGAAACAGAGAGCTATTATCTTTTGCTAAATTGATTTAATCCATTGAAAGCTCGAAACAACCGATTGAAATAGTTTTAAATGAAATCAATCGATTGAAATGATATTTTAATCGATTGAAAAATATTCTGATTGATCACAACTCAATTTTGATCGATCATATCCAATTCTGAGCGATCACAACTCAATTTTGATCGATCATATCTTGTTCTGATCAGTCATAAAACTATTCTGATCGGTCATCTGCGACTCCAAGGCATTTTTATGAATTGAATCTATCAGACTTCTCTCTTTTACTTTATAAATACAGTTTTGATTTCTTTGTTGGAACATACAATCTGAAAAACATTTGAAAGCAATCTTAGAGCTATCATATTAGTGCCTTTCTCTGTGCATTCATAAAACTTTTCATATCATAATGCGTTTAGATCAAGATTGTTGAAAGTTCATCAAGAGAGAAAGTTTTGAGTGGGGAAATTGCTTCTGGACTTCTATATTGTTAAAGCTGCAGTCCAGGTTTATTCTTTTCATACTTGTACAAAGGTTAATTGTGTAGATTGGGTTTGAATCTGCACTGATTACAGTAATTGGGTTTGGTTACTGGGTGGTTAATTCAAGAATCTATCTTGTGGTGTTGTAAGATAGTTCTTGGGGTAGATTGGTGTATGTCTACTGGTTTGTATTTTTCACTTGGAATTAGTGGAACTTGGTAGATTTGTCAAGAACTGGACGTAGCTCTGGGAAAGAGTGAACCAGTATAAACTCTTGTGTTGAATTTCTGCTTTCATCTCTTTTTAATTCTTGCTTATAGTCTTCCTTTGTTTAAAATCAAATCTGCCTAACAAAAGATTGAATAAAGTTTAACCATTCTTCCAAAAGAAAGAATGTTTTTCAAAAAGTTGTCAAAAGTTCAATTCACCCCCCCTCTTGAACTCAACCATTAATTCTTACAATTGGTACCAGAGCTGGTTCTTGTAAGTTACTCAAGAATTCGGTCCAAAGGTTTAAATGGCTGAGGGAAAGATGACTTTTTCGGAAGGAGCCTCTATTAATAGGCCTCCTCTATTTGCTGGTGTGAATTATTCTTTCTGGAAGGTTAGAATGAAAATCTTTATTGAATCTCTTGATAGGGGTATTTGGGATACAATTGTTAATGGGCCTTTCAAACCAACTCATACAGTAGATGGTAAAATTGTTGAAAAAGACTGGGCTGAATTAACTGATGCAGAAAATAGGAAAGTACAATATGATTATACTGCTAAGAATATTATTACCTCTGCCTTAAATTTTGATGAGTTTTTCAGGGTTTCTCAATGTGCCTCTGCCAAAGAAATGTGGGAGATTCTAGAGGTCACTCATGAGGGTACCTCTGATGTGAAAAGGGCAAGAAAGCATGAGTTAATTAGGGACTATGAATTGTTCAAAATGCAGCAAGGTGAAACCATTGCAGATGTGCAAAAAAGATTCACGCATATAGTCAATCATCTAATTGGATTAGGCAAGACATTTGACAAGGAAGAGTTAAACATCAAGATTCTAAAATGTCTGGACAGAACTTGGCAACCAAAGGTGACAGCTATATCAGAATCAAGAAAATAACTGAGATGACTACTGCATCATTGTTTGGTAAGCTAAGGGAACACGAGTTGGAGATCAATAGGTTTAGAGAACAAGAAAATGCAGAAAAGAAAAGCAGAAACATTGTTCTCAAGACAATTGAAGAAAGTAGCAATTCTGAAGAAGATGAATATGAGAATCTGACTCTGTTAGTTAAGAAGTTTGGGAAATTTCTTAGAAAGAAGAACAGAACTGGCCAGGTTAAAAGGTACACTGATAAAAGAATTGAATTTACTCAAAATACTTTTACTTGTTATTCTTGTGGTAAGCAGGGACACATAAGGAGTGAATGTCCAGAAAAATCCAAGAATCAAAACAAGAAAGAGTTAAAGTACAAAGGGAAAAAGGCCTACATAGCTTGGCAAGACAATGATTCATCCTCTAGTTCTGTATCTGAAGGTGAAGAAGTGAATCTATGCTTAATGGCTGGCTGTGAATCCTCTTCATCGCATGTAAGTTCAACCCCCACAAAAAATGAAATGAATTACAGCACGTTATTAAATTCTTTCAATGAAATGCATAATGAAGCTAGGAATTTATCTCATACAAATAATCGGTTAAAAGGACTAAATAACTGGTTAGAAAATAGGGTTAAAATCCTAGAAGGAGAATTACTAGAAAGTAAGACAGATATGGAACATCTTGAGATAATCTACAATAATTCATCTACTGGTAATGTTGCTGCTAACAACAAGTGTGAAAAATGTATCTCTTTGCAGAATAAGGTTGAGTATTTGATTAAAACTCTGTCTAAGTTCACTCAAGGCAAAGAAAACTTAGATACACTTCTTGGGTCCCAAAATTGTGTTTTTGACCATAATGGAATTGGGTACAAACCTAAGGTTGGGACTAAAACTAAAAGATATTTGAATTTCTTTTCTTTTAGAAAACCAACAACATCTCCTTTCTCATCTTGTCATTATTGTATGAAAAAGGGGCATACTATAAAATTTTGTCATATTAGAAAACACTTTGTGCCACGGGGTAAAATGAGATGGGTTCCAAAATATGTGAAATAGAAAATTTGACCACTAAGGACCCAAAGTAATTAAGGGTACCAAATACTTGATGTTTGATTTTTCAGGAACAACAGCAAGAATCACTTTGGTACTTGGACAGTGGATGCTCAAGGCATATGACAGGTGATATTTCAAAATTCCAAAAACTGAGATTGATGAATGGAGGACACGTGACATATGGAGACAATAACAAGGGAAGAATCTTAGGTTCTGGAGATATAGGAGATGGTGAAATCGTGACTATTCACAATGTTCTTCTTGTTGAAGGTCTCAAGCACAATTTAATAAGTATAAGTCAATTATGTGATCTAGGTCACAAGGTTATCTTCAAACTAGAAATCTGCCTAATCTGTGAGCCAAAATATGACACGGTAATGTTGGTAGGTAAGAGGTTAAATAACATTTACATGCTAGATATCAAGCATTCTATCTCATCTCAAAGTTGTCTTCTTACTAAAGAAGAAGAATCTTGGTTATGGCATAGAAGGCTTGCACATATTCATCTTAATCATCTTGACAAACTGATTTCTAAAGATTTAGTCTCTGGGCTACCTAAGCTTCAAATTCTGAAAGACAAAATCTGTGAAGCTTATTTAAAAGGTAAACAAACTAGAAAATCCTTTTCAAACCAAAACATTGTTTCTACTTCCAGACCTTTGGAACTGCTTCACATGGATTTGGTTGGTCCTTCAAGAAATAAAATCCTAGGTGGTAATCTCTATATCATGGTAATTGTTGATGATTTTTCTAGATTTACTTGGACTATATTTCTAAAAGGCAAATCTGATTCTTTCAAATCTTTTAAAAAGCTTGCCAAGGTTCTACATAATGAGAAAGGTTATGTCATTACTTCTATTCAAAGTGACAATGGTGGAGAATTTGTAAATGAAAAGTTTGAATTGTTCTGTGAAAAGTATGGCATAAAACACAACTTTTCTGCTCCGAGAACTCCTCAACAGAATGGTGTTGTGGAAAGAAAGAACAGATCCATTGTGGAACTTGCTAGAACAATGCTTTGTGAAAATGCTTTACCTAAATACTTTTGGGCAGATGTTGTAAACACTGCTTGCCATGTTTTGAATAGAGTTTTGATTAGACCAATCCTTAAGAAAACCCCATATGAACTTTACAAAGGAAGGAAACCCAACATAAACTATTTCAGGGTTTTTGGATGTACATGTTTTGTTTTAAACAATGGGAAAGAAAATATTGGCAAGTTTGATGAAAAATCTGATAAAGGGATCTTTCTTGGCTATTCTTCTAACAGTCATGCATATAGAGTCTATAATCTGAGACTAAAATCTGTTGAAGAATCAGTACATGTTGTTTTTAATGAGTCTACTCAAGTGTTGCAGAGTAAAACAACAGGTACTGTAGATGATGACAAATTAGCTGATAATTCTTATCAGTTAAAACATCCCAGAGGTACAGATTAGTATACTGTCGAAGAATGTGATCAATCAATTGATCCTACAAAAGCTTATCCACCAGAAAGAATTGCTGAAGAACAGGAAGAATCTTGGATGAGCTTCCTAAAGAATGGATTGTCCCAAGAGATCTTTCTCTAGACAATGTCATTGGACAGATCAATAAGGGAGTATCCACTAGGCATTCTCTTAATCAATTCTGCAATCATATGGCATTCATTTCACAAATTGAACCTAAAACTATTAAGGATGCATTAAATGATGAATATTGGGTTAGTGCCATGCATGATGAGCTGAATCAGTTTGAAAGAAATAATGTGTGGGAATTAGTTCCTAAATCCAAAGATATCAATGTAATTGGTACTAAGTGGGTATTCAAAAACAAATTAGATGAACACGACATTATTACTAGAAATAAAGCTAGGTTGGTAGCCAAAGGATATAATCAACAAGAAGGAATTGATTTTGATGAAACCTTTGCACCAGTAGCTAGACTTGAAGCTGTTAGACTATTATTAGCTTATGCTTGTATTAGTGGTTTCAGACTACTCCAGATGGATGTCAAGGGTGCCTTTCTAAATGGACTCATTAATGAAGAAGTCTATGTTGCTCAGCCTCCTGGTTTTGAAAATCACAAGCATCCTGACCATGTCTACAAGTTGAAAAAGGCTCTTTATGGATTAAAACAAGCTCCTAGACAATGGTATGAGAGGCTAAGTAATTTCTTAATTGATCAAGGTTACAAACGAGATTTCAGGCAAATCCAAAGGAATCTCACCTCACTGCGGCTAAAAGGATTCTCAAGTACCTTAAAGGAACCATTAATGTTGGACTATGCACACCAAATCCGGGAGGAAGAAGTTCAGCAAAGGAGAATCCTCAGCTGTTGTGCAAGGAACCTCAGGAGGAGGGCGGATTGAATCCTGGTTCAATGGGAACCAAGAAAAGATGGACTTATTCATTCACGAAATGAGCAGGAAACAAATTAATATTCCCAAGGTTCTGAAATTCTCGTGGTTGGATGCTGAAGGATTCAGAGGTGTTCGGAAGCTGCTGCAACACCAGAAGCTTTAGAAGTTCCTTGAGCTCAATGGTAGAATCTATCCTGACCTTATCAAAGTTTTCTTTACTAATCTGTCATTTGAAGGTTCTACACTCAAAACTCAAGTTAAAGGAGTGGAAATAGAGGTTACTCCCACTATCTGGAAAGATGTTGCTGGACTCAAGGATGAAGGAGTGAAAGTCAGTAAAGGATATACCTCTGATGTGGATGAATTCAACAAAGTTCAATACTTTCGCTCGTGTTTGAGAAATGAGCGTGACTCTGTGAGTTCCTTCAACACTGGAAAGTTGAAACTTGAAGAAAGAGTTCTTGCATTTTTAGTGGCCTGGCAGCTTACTCCCAGGGGAAGCAATCATGCAGTACTTAATGAAGGGGATTTGGTACTGATGTACTGTATCCACCACAGACTCAGAGTAAACTGGGTATTTGTCATCAAGGACCATATGATCAAAGCAAAAAGGCTAAGTGATTTTAGGTTTCCTTATGCAATCTTGATCTCTAAATTTCTGACTTATTTTGGTGTTGACTTGGAAGGAGAATTGGCTGAAACCATTCGCCCCACAAATGAAGTTAACAACTCCATCCTTCATAAAATGGGATTCATCAAGATTGATGGTGAGTGGATTTCGAAAGAAGAAGCTGGGAGAGAAGAAGAAGAAGAAGAAGAAGAAGAAGAAGAAGAAGAGGAAGAAGCTGTGAATACTGGTGAAGCACGACAAACAGATCCTATGGAAGATGTCATAGAAGAACAGTCTCCATTGGAAATGATTCCTTATATTGCACAACCTGACCGTGGCACGCCTCTTTCGCAATTCAAACGGACTATGCTTGCGTCAAATGAATGAAATGCAAACAAATCGAGAGAAGGCACATGGAGATGGCATTTGCTCTGCAAACTCGTCGAGCATCGACTCTATGAAGACTCCATTGCCAGATTTCAGCATATTGATAATCAACTGGAGGATATCTTCAACAGAATTGGAGACCTCCAATTCAATCAGGGTCCCTGGGATGGTGATGAATGAAGTTTCGTGTCAATGCATTTGTTCACTTGTTTCTTTTATTTTTTTTGGTACCTACGTGGTACTTCTGGACTGTAATTAAAACACTGTTTGATGAAGTCAAATAGGGGGAGAAGTATTTTGCTTATAACTGACACTACACACACATCACAAAATCATATATGTCTCTGTTCTGTTATTTCTTTGTGCGGGTGTAGTGGTTATTTGTCTCCATCAAATAGGGGAGATTGAAGCACTTGTTGGATTTGATGAAGACATATAGAGTTTAGAGAGTTTAGTTTGTGGGTGTGTAGGTGAATAGGTTATAGGTTTAGAATTTAATCTCTTGATAGTTCAATAGATCTTGTGATAAGCGCCTTTAAATGATGCATCTCATTGAACTTATTTTACTTGCATGAAAAACCAACCTTTTAGCATTAAAAGAACAAACTGAGTTTTTCAATCTGTTAAAAAGAAATTTCAATCTGTTAAAATCACTTAAAGCAGGAAATGTTTATATGTTGTCAAAATTTTTAATTGATTGAATCGCAGAATCAACAGGTTAAAATGTTCTTAATGATTTTTCCATATTAAAGGTTTTGCAATTTTAATCTGTTGAAATAAAGTTCAATCTGTTGAAACAGAAAGATTATTTTTCATTCTAAGGTATCACAAGATTTCAATCTGTTGAAATAAGTTTTAACCAATTGAAACAGAGAGCTATTATCTTTTGCTAAACTGATTTAATCCATTGAAAGCTCGAAACAACCGATTGAAATAGTTTTAAATGAAATCAATCGATTGAAACCATATTTTAATCGATTGAAAAATATTCTGATCGATCACAACTCAATTCTGATCGATCATATCCAATTCTGAGCGATCACAACTCAATTCTGATCGATCATATCTTGTTCTGATCAGTCATAAAACTATTCTGATCGGTCATCTATGACTCCAAGGCATTTTTATGAATTGAATATATCTGACTTCTCTCTTTTACTTTATAAATACAGTTTTGATTTCTCTGTTGGAACATACAATCTGAAAAACATTTGAAAGCAATCTTAGAGTTATCATATTAGTGCCTTTCTCTGTGCATTCATAAAACTTTTCATATCATAAGGCGTTTAGATCAAGATTGTTGAAAGTTCATCAAGAGAGAAAGTTCTGAGTGGGGAAATTGCTTCTGGACTTCTATATTGTTAAAGCTGCAATCCAGGTTTATTCTTTTCATACTTGTACAAAGGTTAATTGTGTAGATTGGGTTTGAATCTGCACTAATTACAGTAACTGGGTTTGGTTACTGGGTGGTTAATTCAAGAGTCTATCTTGTGGTGTTGTAAGATAGTTCTTGGGGTAGATTGGTGTATATCTACTGGTTTGTATTTTTCACTTGGAATTAGTGGAACTTGGCAGATTTGTCAAGAACTGGACGTAGCTCTGGGAAAGAGTGAACCAGTATAAACTCTTGTGTTGAATTTCTGCTTTCATCTCTTTTTAATTCTTGCTTATAGTCTTGCTTTGTTTAAAATCAAATCTGCCTAACAAAAGATTGAATAAAGTTTAACCATTCTTCCAAAAGAAAGAGTGTTTTTCAAAAAGTTGTCAAAAGTTCAATTCACCCCCCCTCTTGAACTCAACCATTAATTCTTACAATTTTTTTAGAGGCATTTGCAAAATCTTTTAAATAAAGAAACCTCATGTAGGAGAGAGATAAAAATGATTATACCTAAGCAGAGATGCAGACTCACTAATCCCACTACTCTTTTATCTAAGTGACCTTTGACTGCCACAAAGTAGCCTTTGACTTCATTTTTTACTTCATCAAATCAACAAGATCTTTGACAAAGTAATTCAATAAGATCTTCATCTCTTTCAATCTCCCCCTATTTGATGAAGACAAACACCTCTTTGACTAATAACTCTGCAGAAGAAGTCACTTGAATATATAGATTAGTGAGTATTCAAAATACTTATCATTTTCCTATTTCTCCCCCTATATTGCTACTCCCCCTAAATAAGGAAAATAAATTATAAAAGCAAAGCAATTATTTCTCCCCCTTTTGACTTCATCAAAAATAGGGAACAGAGGAACAAAAATATGTATGATATGTATCAATTTTTTTTGACAAATAGTAAAAGATTTGAACAAGATACCTTGCTCATGTAAAGGACAATCAAAGTTGATTCAAACTTATCTTCATTAACACGTTTGTAATGAATACAATTAACACGTGTAAAGATAAGGGAACCATGCTTTAGTATCATGTTACAAGAACATCCATTAACTAAAGCCTTTAATTTTCTTTCCAGAGTAATAATCGAAACAGGACGAAATCGATTAAAATGATCTTGTTACTAGTTTTAATCGATTAAAATAATGTTTTAATCGATTAAAACAGTGATGGATTTCGAAAGTTTGAAACAGAAGTTGATTTAATCGATTAAATCGACATTTAATCGATTAAAACAGTAAGAAAAATGTTGTATAAGTGCTTTTAATCGATTTAAAGCTTGTTTTTATCGATTAAAACAACCAGTTTTGAAAACTAAGTAATGTTTGATTAATCTATCATGCCTAATTCAGTTCAGATTTTGTAAAATCGATTATTAGGAAAATGTTTTAAGATAATATCAACCAGATTGAGTAAGTTTTAACCAATAGATCCATCAAAATCAGAATAGTATCTTATTTAGCTGATTTAACTGATGTAAACTAGTTTTAGTTGATAGAAACACATGACATACAGGTTTTAATCGATTAATATGCAAATTAATCGATTATTTTGATGCGAATTTCCTATGTAAGTGTTTCTTTTAATTGATTTAATCGATTGAATCTATTTTGTATCAGCTAAAATTATCAGAGAATTATGTTTGATTCTATCTAGGCTCTCTTAATTCAAATTAAAACCTACATCATATTGAGCAAAGTTAAAAGATTGTTTCTGGTTTAAAACCAGTTAACATTACAGTCCAAAAAAAAAATCAGCAGCAAAAGAAATATGACATAAAGAAAAAGATAGGAAGGGACCCTTTTTTTAACAACTCAATCATCCCAATTCCCTTGGTTGAGCTGCATATCTTCCAGTTTGGTGTAAATATCAGCAATCTGGTTTCCAACCTGCATTGTGGCCATTTAAGAAAGCATGGACCTTTCAAATTGAGACAGAGGAGTCCCATGGTCAGGTTGTTCCATGTAGGGAATTATCTCCATGTTCTCATATGATGCCTCCCCACCAGTGGATTCAGGAACCTCTGCAGCAGCTGGAGAGGAAGGAATTTGACCTTGCTCATCTTCTTCTTCATCTTCTTCCTCATCTTCAGACATCCCAACATCAACTTTTGAACTCCATTCATCATCAATTTTGATATATCCCATTTTTCTCAAAGTGGAGTCATCGATTTCATTTGAAGCTTTAGGAGCTTCTATGCTTTCTCCTGTAAGATCAACTTCAAAATATCTAAAGAAATTGTTAATCAACATGGCATACGACAGTTTGTAATCCGCAAACCTTTTTGCCTTTAACATGTGATCTTTAATCACATAAACCCAATTTACCCGAATATTATTAGAGATGTAGTACATGAGGGCAAGATCTCCCTCATTAAGTATAGCATGATTACTCCCTCTTGGAGTAAGCATCCATGCCACAATGAAAGCTAGCAGTCTATGTTCAAGTAAAAGTTTTCCAGCATTTAAAATTCTTACCGAATCATTTGGATCCTTAAGGCAAGACCTGAAAAATTGTATTTTGTTGAAGTTAGGTATTTCAGAGATGTTCCCTTTGGATACTTTGACACCACTATCCCTGAGACCAGCAACTTGTTCCCAAACAGAAGGAGTAATTTCCATATTAACTCCCTTCACCCGAGATCCGATTGTTGAACCATTCACCGTTAAATTGGAGTAAAAGACCCGAACCAAATCAGGTTGAATATTCCCGAGTAAACTCCATGAAGGTTCTTAGTTTTTGACTTTTCAGTTTTCTTCTCGGACCGATGAAATCCTTCTTCATCAAGCCACTTGAATTTGATAAACTTTGGAATTACAATCCGCTTCGATCGAGCTCGATAATGAAGGTGTTCATTCTTCCAATATCACCATCAAACCATGCTTCCAAATGACCACCAGGATTGGCAGTAGAGGAAGATTCTCCTTTATGCTTCTTTCTTGATTTTGATCTTCTGAGCATCTTGTTGTATAGTTTAGAGAGGGGTTTTGAAACGTGAGTACAAGAAAGAAGAGAGAAGGAATTTGAACCAGAAAATGAAGAATGAGAATAATGGACTTCAAGTGAGCAAAATGAAGAGTCACGAATGTCAAATTTTGTGAATTGCAGTCCAATTTGACAGAACCTGCAAAAAACAACTTTAATTAAACATGTCCTCTTGACTGAAGGCAGAGGCGCAGGTTTCTGGACAGTGGGTACATCAGCTAAAGTTTTCTTGGAAAGATGTTTGACTTGGTCAAAGAATATTTTAAATGTATTATGCAGATTTTGATTAACACAAAAACTTGAAATTTTGACTCTGATTTGCTGACCAATTTTCAATTGGATGTTGTAAAATTGATTTTTAGGAACAAATTAATCGATTAATCACCAATATAACCTATTAATTTGATCTTTAATATTAGGTTTGAAAAAGCAACAGTGAAATAATCGATTAATTCATAACAGAATCGATTAATTTTGTACTGGAAGAATTCAATAATGTGATAACAGAATTTTAATCGATTAAAACGAAGAAGAATCGATTAAATTTGACCTCTTAGTTCTTTTAACTGATATAAATCCTTTTTAATCGATTAAAACAGCTAAACTAAAATTCTTGAGAGCATTTTAATCGATTAATTCGTATTTTAATCAATTAAAACTGTACGGACAGTTTTTCTGGTATTCTCTGTAAGTGATTTTAATCGATTAAAACTGTTTTATATCAATTAAAACATTCAGTTTATGAAACCAGAACCGAATTTGCTGTTTTGAACACTAAGGGACTTCCAGATTTTGTTCCTGCAAAACAGATTTAGCATATTTCTGGTACCCTTTTTATAATCACTGGGTCCAAACAGGTTATTTGAAATGAATTTTTGGGAATCCACTTCATTCTACCTCTAGGAATAACATACTTCTTAATTCTACAATATTTCACAGAATGACCTTTTTTCATGCAGTAAAAACATTTCATCACAGATGATGAGTATGATTTCCTGTTTACATTAGTTTTTATGAATTTCATGCTAGATGTAAATCCAATGCCAGATTTGTCAAAAATAAGTTTTTGTGACCCAAGAAGAACATCAAGATTAGCTTGACCTTGTGTAAACTTTGAAATAGTTTGTGATAAAAAATCAATCTTCTTTTGTAATTCTGAACAATTATTACATGGTTTATTACATACACAATCAGAATTATCATGGATTAATTTTAAAAAGTCAAGATCAGTTTCATCTTCAAGAATTTTCTTTTCAAGAGAATCTACTCTATTTACTAACCAAGAGGGGGGGTGAATTGATCTTTGAAAGATTTTCGCAATTTACAGATTATCTATTTCAAAGATTAAGAAATCTGACCAGTTCTTGAATCACACACAGCAAGCAATCAAAATAAATGCAGTCACAAAATTAAAGGAGAGAAAGGTTTAGAAAGATACAACCAAGATTTATACTGGTTCACCCAATCTCAGGGATACGTCCAGTTTCTAGCCAAATTCCAGCTGGGTTCCACTAGATTGAACGTTTTACAGATTACAACTTTAATCTCACACTCAATCTACCACAAGAACCAAAATTCCAGTCCCTGCACCTAAACCTTCACCAAGAACCAAATTCCAGTTCTTGAACAACCCTGCAGCCAAATTCCAGCCATAGAAACTAGTGCCCACAATTCCAGGCACCCACAATACAGTAATGAAAGTAAAGAAACAAATAGAAGAAACTAGAACGCTCAAACCAAATTTATGCAGCTCTGTAGTATGAGTTTCTTCTCCAAAAGAATGCAAATTTTGCCTCAAGAAAGAACTTCTATGAACTTCACAAAACTAGCGCGATTCTCTCTTGAAAGTAGCACTTATGATTGCTTGATTGATTGTTAAAAGATGTGTTTTAAAAAGTTCAAGCAACTCTGTTTATATAGAAGATTTTCAAAACTTCTGGTTTATTTAATCTGTTAAAATAATCTTTTAATCTGTTAAAAGTCTTGTTTTAATCTGTTAAAAGTCTTGTTTTAATCTGTAAAAACTTCTTTTAATCTGTTAAAAAGTTCTTGATTATTTTCCAGATTTGTTTTAACTGATACTGACACCGTTTATATCAATTAAAACTCTTTGTAAAAAATCTTCCAAAGCTGTTTTAATCGATTGTTTCGTCTTTCAATCGATTAAAATACTGCAAAACATTCTTATAAACTTTTCTAAGTGATTTTAACTGATAACAATCTATTTTAATCGATTAAAACACTTTGAAAAAAGTTCACTTAGTTATTTTAATCGATTGAAACGCATTTTAATCGATTATAATTCTGCCAAAAGATTTCATAAAACTTTCTAAGTTATTTTAACCGATAGTAAGCTTGTTTTAATCGATTAAAACATTCTGGAAAAACCTCTTAGTTGTTTTAATCGATTATTTCGCATTTGTATCGATTAAAATACTGATGAACAACTTTCAAAACACTTCAAGTTATTTCAATCGATTATTTCGAGTTTGTATCGATTAAAATTCTGCAGAACACTTTTCAAAATATTCTAAGTCATTTTAATCGATTATATCAATTCTATATCGGTTAAAATGTCTGTGAGGAGGTTTTCAAAAATCCTTCTAATGAAAACAATCGATTATTTCGAAAAAATATAAGTTAAAAACCCGTTACAAAAGTGTTAAGAACATTTTAGTTGATAAAGCTTATATACTATTAGTTAAAATAGTTAATAGAAAACCTTTTAACAAAATACTTTGTTTTTAACCATTTAAACATTTTTTTAGAGGCATTTGCAAAATCTTTTAAATGAAGAAACCTCATGCAGCAGAGAGATAAAAATGATTATACCTAAGCAGAGATGCAGACTCACTAATCCCACTACTCTTTTATCTAAGTGACCTTTGACTGCCACAAAGTAGCCTTTGACTTCATTTTTTACTTCATCAAATCAACAAGATCTTTGCCAAAGTAATTCAATAAGATCTTCATCACTTTCAATAGTCTCAAGATTATCAACAACAAGAGCTTTACCAAAGGGGGTTTGAAACCAGATCAAGTCTTACAAAACGGGATTCCTCAAATTGGCAGAGCCTTACAAAAGGGGGTTCGAAACCAGATCAAGTCTTACACAAAAAGACTTCAATGTTGGCGCATGAGCTAGAGCAGTCAGCCGCCACCACCACTTCGGGACAAGGAAAGTCCTGATGACGAAGACCTGCACACAGGCAAAACCGGCGTATGAGCTAGAGCAATAAGCCACCACCACATACATCGTCTGAAGAACCAGCTCCGTTGCAAGGGAGTGTCCTGAAGACAAAAGCCGACGCATGAGCTAGAGCAGTAAACCGCCACCACATACATCATCTGAAGGATCAACCCTGTTACAAAAGGGAGCATCCCAAAGGATCTCGTCCCGAGGGGTCAGCTGCCGCATCGAAGGAGCATCCCAAAGGAAGATCTTCAGCCAAGGGGTCAGCTACCGCGTCAAAGGAGCATCCCGAAGTTCTCTTTTCACCAAGACTAAGGGGTCAGCTACTGCATCAAAGGAGCATCCCGAAGTTCTCTCTTCATCAGCCAAAGTGGTAGCTACCGCGTCAAAGGAGCATCCTGAAGTACCAGACCAAGACTAAGGGGTCAGCTACCGTGTCAGAGGAGAATCCAGAGGACAACCGGGCAAGAGGGTTAACTCCTTCACCCGCCAATCGACCTCATGGTACGTTAGCCCATAGTCAATTGGTCAGGTGAAGGGGGGGCAGTTGTAGACCCCAAATCTTGCCCGACTCTCCAATAAAGCCAGAAATCGCCCGTTTCGAAGATGGTCAAGACTTTATTAAGTCCCTAGTAGCTTTTTCTAGGTTCCATTTAAGATAGGGAGGGTTTTTAGAGGCAATAAAAATTGGGAAATCCGTCGGAGACAACAAATGGTCGTCCAGGACAAGAAGATGGTCGTCCATGCCAACTTGATGGCTATGGACGGCCGTCCACTTAGCTTGGACGGTCGTCCATGGCCAAAATTTGCCATTGACGACCGTCCACACTACATGGACGACTTTCCATGGCCACTTTTTGCCATGGACGGTCATCCACTAAGTCCAGACGACTGTCCACTTTTTCCTAGCCCGGTTCACTATAAATAGGAGCTCCCATTCTCTGAATTTTCACACCTTTTCACTCCTACCACTCTCTAGGAAGCCTTTTGGAACTTTAGAGTGACTCTGAGCATTATTCTGGACTTCGAGTGAGCTTTTCGATTTCCGTTAAGGTTGAAATCGGTAAGGAAGTCTCCTATTGAGACGTCCGACCCTCGGTAGAGTGACTTTTCTTTATTTTGCGGGAGGAGCGTGCTTGTAGAGTGTGGGGACTGCCAAAAAGCATCCTCAAGTTTCGAAAAGTTCATATAAAGCTTTCTTCGGAGGTTCTTTCTCTATTCTCTCTCTCTTTTTACTGCTTTCTTTATCGCTTTCTTTGTGTGCTTTAGATAATAAGCCCATGTAGATATTTAAATTCTGCAAGTAGATAGAATAATAAGGGTAAAAGCATAGTTTCTTTAAGTGTTTATGTTCTAAGTTAGTCCATCATAGGGAACCCAAAAGGGGCGTCGTGGGGTGCTAACACCTTCCCCACACGTAACTAACTCCCTTACCCAACTCTACTTGTAATGGCCAAAGTTGATTTTTTCTAAAACCACTGCCTTCTTCTTTTTCTTTACCTTTTTCAGTGTTTAAGGTTAAAACACTGATGGAAACTCCTCAAACCTTTTCGAAAACCTTGCCTTTAGGTCCAGCCCAATTATCGGACAGCCTAAAGGCGTTGAACCACTGTCGTCGCCGTCCGTTCCGACGTCCTGGGACATGTCGAACGTTCTGCGAGCAGTCGCGAAAAGATGGTTGAGACTCGCGTTTTTTGTAAAAAATATGTTCATTGCTTCCAAGGCGCTCAACGCTGAACTATCCTCTAATAGAAGCAAGGTTTTCGAAAAGGGTTCTTCTGGAGTCGCCACCAATGTTTTGACCATAAACATTGGAAAAGGAGAAAAAGGCATTGATTTTGATAAAAACCAAACTTGGCCATTATAACCAGAGTCGGGTAAGGGAGTTAGTTACGTGTGGGGAAGGTATTAGCACCCCACAATGCCCCTTTCGGGTTCCCTATGACGGATTAATTCATTTAAGTAGAGATTACAAGAAATTACGCTTTTACCCTATTTTATTCGTACAATAAATATGGCTATCTACATGATTTATCTACATTGCATACAGAAAGCAGTAAATAAAGCAATAAAAGGGAAGAGAATTGAGAAGAACCTCCAAAGCAAGCTTTATATTAGAAGTCTTTTACAAAGAGGATGCTTTACGACAATCCTTCGCTCTACAATGACTCTCCTCACGAATACAGACTCGACTCGACTAAAGTTTTATAGAAGAATCGAATGTTGGAATCTAGTTCCTTAACTGATTGTTACCTATTTAAGGCAATCAGAGAGTTCATTCGAGGTAGGGAGAGAAGAAGACAAGTCTTGGAGTTGTCCGGTGTGTGGAATAGTGCCAAATGAGCTTCCAATTTATATTTTTCGCTGCCTGCACCCTTGGGATGCGCGTCTGGAGTGGGACGGCCGTCTGGGTTGGGATGGTCGTCCCAAATGCCACTTTTGCACTGACTGGGACCACCTGGGGATCTGGGACTGGCAGTCCCATTTGGGACGACCGTCCCACTTGGCCAGGAAAGGTTGGGACGGCCGTCTCGACCTTGGGACGGCCGTCTCGACCTGTTTTGGCCAGCTTTCGTGTTCTGGGACCCCCGGGAAGCTTTCCTTTGTGTATTCGGACGTCGTTTGATGCAGATAAACATCTGTTGAAGCTTTATCTTCATATAGGAAGTCTTCTTTGCCTTTTATAGAGATGGCAGGCAAGCCTTGTCTTTGTTGTAGGAAGTCTTTTTAGCCTTTATTGAGAGACCATCTGAACTCCGAGTTTGTTGTAGGAGGTCTCCTTGGTTTTTATTAAGAAGCCGGGAAAACTTTATCTTCTTGTGAAGTTTCCCTAGCTTTTATTGAGAGGTCGGGCAAAATTAGGGGTCTACAACCACTTCTTTCAAAAAACGCGAGTCAATCAAAACCATTGCGTCGCTCCGACCGCCTCTTCTGATGGTGGTGACAAGCCTTATAAAATGGGGCTTAAACCAGACTTTACAACCAAGGGGTCAGCTACCGCAGCAAAGGAGCATCCCAAGGTTACAACAACCAGACGGGGGTTCGTACTCGTCAAACCAGATGGGGGTGCATACTCATCGAGCCTTACAAAAAGGGGGCTTAAACCAAATTTTACAACCAAAGGGGTCAGCTACCGCGTCAAAGGAGCATCCTGGAGGATCACACTCGGCGTCCAGAAGGTCGGCTACCAAGACAAGGGAAGCAACCGAAGGACAACGGGGCAAGATGGTCAACTCCTTCACCCTCCAGCCAATCTTTTTGGCATGTTGAGCCAATAGTTGGCTAGTCAGGTGAAGGGGGAGGGGGCAGCTGTAGACCCCAAATCTAACCCGACCTCAAAATAAAGAGTAGAAGACTTCCGTTCGAAGATAGGCAAGGTCTAAAAGGTCCCAAGGATTAATCAATAGGCCCCATATTAGAATAAGAAGGATTTTTGTACACAAAAAATAAAAAAATTCCACTCAAAGGGTCGAGACGGTCGTCCCGTTTGGGGAGACTGCCGTTTGGAAAGACCGCAGTCTTGTTTGGCTCAGACCGCCGTCTCGCCATTGGCTAAGGGCAAGACCATCGTCTCGCCACTTGCCAAAGGCGAGATAGCGGTCCTAAGCTGACAGGTGCAAATTCCTATAAAAGGGGGGGGACCTTCACCTCATTTTCATACCATTCTACAACTTCTCCTACTGCATAATTCTCAAAATACTCTCCTGAAGCATTTCAAAAGTTGTAGAGTTCTTAGGAAGCATTCTAAAGTGCTTCGAGAGAAGAGTGATCTGCATTGTAGAGCGTGGTGTTTGCCAAAAAGCGCCCTTTTCAAGAATATTATATAAAAAGCTTGCTTCAAAGGTTCTCTCATATCCCTTATTTTATTGCTTTTTACTATCTTTATGCATTAGCTATTAGGGGTCATGTAGTCAATAATTTAATTTCTGCAATGAATAAATAAGGGTAAAAGCATAGTTTTAATGTTCTTTTTCTTTATAAAAATGGTCCATCATAGGGAACCCGAAAGGGGCATCGTAGGAAAGCTAATACCTTCCCTACACGTAACTAACTCCCTTACCTAACTCTGGTTGTAATGACCAAAGTTGGTTTTTTTTAGAAACCACCACCTTCTTTTCTTTTTCCAATGTTTTTGGTAAAAATATTGGTGGCGAATCCTCGAACCCTTTCGAAAACCTCGCCTCTAGGTCCAACCCGATTATCGAACAACCTAAAGGCATTGAACCATTTCTTTAAAAAACGCAAGTCAAACAAAATCATCGCGTTGCTCCGACCGCCTCTTTTGATGGCAGCGACACCCATCATCCAAGTTAGAAGGCATGATAAACAAGCCTTTTGTATGACAGTAGATAGCAAAAAAAATAAATCCCCTTGGTATCATGACATAAAGCAATACGTGACAAAGGGCGAATACCCTGAGGGAATTAGTGATAATGACAAAAGGACCATTCAAAAAAGGATTATAGGGTTTACGTTGATTGGAGAAACCCTTTATAAAAAGAATTTTGATTCCACTTTGTTGAGATGTATAGATCACGAAGAAACCCAAATTCTGTTTAAAGAAATTCATGAGGGAATCTTCGGGACTCATGCGCTAGGGCATGTCATGGCTAGAAAAATCCTTAGAGAAAGATATTTTTGGTCCACAATGGAAGGAGATTATCATCAGTATGCCAGAAAAAGTCACAAGTGCCAGGTTTATGCGGACAATGTTCATGTCCCACCAACACCTCTCAATGTTATGGATATACCTTGGCCATTCGCTATGTGGGGCATGGACGTTATTGGACCCATCAAACCCAGAGCGTCCAATGGTCATCGTTTCATTTTGGTAGCCATTGATTATTTTACTATATGGGTAGAGGTCGCGTCTTACGCACATGTGACCAAAAAGGTGGTGACTACTTTCGTCAAGAGGGATATTATATGTCGATACGGCATCCCGCATCGTCTCATTATTGATAATGGAACCAACTTGAATAATAAGATGATGGAGGAACTATGCCAGGACTTCAAAATTCAACATGATAATTCCTCTCCTTATCGACCTAAGATGAATGGTGCAGTAAAGGCAGCCAATAAGAACATAAAAAAGATGGTCAAGACCTATAAGGATTGGCATGAAATGTTTCCTTTTGCCCTTCATGGTTATCGAACGTTTGTACGGACTTCCACAGGAGCTACTGCATTCTCCCTTGTATATGGTATGGAGGCTGTACTTCCAATAAAGGTTGAAATACCTTCCCTACGAATTATAATGGAAGCAAAATTAATAGAAGCCAAATGGGTTCAAAGCCGATATGACCAGCTAAACCTTATTGAAGAAAAATGGTTGAATGCTATATGTCATGGACAAGCCTAGCAAAAGAAGATCAAAAGGGCTTATGAAAAAAGGTCCTCCCTCATACTTACCAAGAAGGAGATCTAGTGATAAAGAAATTACTTCCAGCCTAGAAGGATAAAATTGGAAAATGAGCCGCGAAATACAAAGGACCCTTTGTGGTCAAACGAGCCTTCTTGGGAGGGGCACTTATCCTCACCAACATGGATGGAGAGGAACTTCGATACCCAATCAACTCTGATGCGGTGAAAAAGTATTATGCTTGAAGACATTGCTCTAGACCCATTAGGAATGAAAACCCACAAAGGGCGTCCCTAGGAAAAAGATAGGGTCTATATCCCTTGCTAGGATACGTACTAGGCAAAAAGTAGAGGCGAAAAAAAAAACTAAGAGCAATGGTTACCTCAGTCGAAAACTGAAAAGCCGGCTAAGGTAACATTCTTACAGAAGCAAGTGGTCTGCATAGTCTTCACTCTGAGCTCGAGCATCTCAACTGAAGCAATTAGGAAAACAAAGGGGGCAGATATCATAGGCATGACTATTTAAACTTATACAGTACATCCAACCCTAACCATCCATTATTCTAAATACCTTTGTAATCCTTCTTTAAAAGAAATCAAATTTTGAAAATTCCCTCATATTTCCTTACTTGACCAAATATTATGGAAATGCCTCTTCATTGATAAATTATAAATATGCGTAAAGACGTTTAATCAAAGATCAAACATACATCTAAAAAGAGGAAGCATAAAAAATATAAGAAGAGAATAAATGTCTGCTAGGATATTCTTAGGTAAAAATCAGGGTAGCCTGCTAGATTGAACCCTAAAAGAATGATCTAGGCAAAAGATAAGGCAAAAGCCCCCTAAGATATTCTAGGCAAAAATTAAGGCAGCCTGCTAGATCAAAAAACCGTAAAGGGTGGTCTAGGAAAAAGATAGGGCTAAAACCAAAAGATGAATAAAAGAGGAGTCCATTAGCATATTCATGAAGATCCAATAGGAGAAAATCGGTCACTTTTCTAAATGAATCAAATAAACAAATGGATTGCATTCAGAACATCCACACACAAAGTAGTTTCACAAAATGACTTTGTCTAAATAAAAAAAAAAAATAATAAGTTTCTTTAAAAGAACAATAATCATGCATAAACCAAATCTCCAAACAAAAGCCCCCTCAAGAAGAAAAAGGCGAAATCAACCATGCCAGAAGAATAAAAGAGCTTCAAGAAATCCAAAGCTCCAATCATTCCTCCTTCCATTCATGAAAAGGAAGTACAACAAAGAAAAGCCAAAGAAAAGGCTTGATCATCCCCAAGAGCATCCTTTCCTACTCCGCAGTCAACAAAAAGATTACCTCATGACTCAGCATCGCTGCCACATGAGTCATCAAGCATATTCATCCAGAGTCTCTGTCATACTTCCCAAAGGAGAATAAGGACTTCAAAAGTCCATAAACAACTAAGGAGTCAGAATTCTCGTCTCCCCAAGTGGTTCAATAAAAAAGAGAAAATCCTTCATTCCCCAAGGGGGCAAATCAAAAAAGAAAGATTATCCCCGGTGAGCCTATCAGCAAAGGCAAAATTACAAGTTTATATCCTCAAGGAGTTATTTGCCTATCCAACATGGATATTCCCTTGTGGAATACATAGGCAAGATCTGGCAAGCAAAGAGCCAATATCCCCAGAAAGGGAAGCCAGTCGATTCAGAGTAATACAAGCCTAAACGTAAAGTCTTCATCACTATTGAAGCATCTTCCTACTCAAGAGGCATTAAATAAAAAATCAACAAATCCTCAGTGGACCCCTGCCTAAGTCAAGAGGCAATCATCAATAATCCCTGACAACCAACAAGTCGGATAACTATCAGAAAAAAGCCAAAAACAAAGAATCCCCAGCAAGCCGGATGACTAACCAGAAAAATCAAAAACAAAATTCTCAAATAACTACTTCCCATGGAGTTGGCGTGTCGCCACCGTCAAAAGAGGCAGCTGGAGCGACGCGATGGTTTTGTTTGACTCGTGTTTTTAAAAGTGTGGTTTAACGTTTTTTAGGTTTTTCGATAATCGGGCTGAACCTAAAAGCAAGGTTTTCAAAATGTTCGAGGAGTCGCCAAAAATGTTTTTACCAAAAACATTGGAAAAGGAAAAAAGAAGGTAATGGTTTTTTAACAAAAACCAACTTTGGTCATTACAACCAGAGTTAGGTAAGGGAGTTAGTTACGTGTAGGAAAGGTATTAGCTTCCCTACGATGCCCCTTTGGGGTTCCCTATGATGGATCGTTTATAAAGAAATAATAACTGTAAAATTATGCTTTTACCCTTATTTATTCATTGCAAAAATAAGTTATTGACTACATGGCCCTTTGGGTAGAATTTCTTATTTTCCTTGTACAAAAATCCTTCCTATTTTGATATGGGGCCTATTAATCAATCCTAGGGACCTTTTAGGCCTTGCCCATCTTCGAACGGAAGTCTTATGCTCTTTATTTTGAGGTCGGGTGAGATTTGGGGTCTACAGCTGCCCCTCCCCTTCACCTGACTAGCCGACTGTTGGCTCAACATGCCAAAAAGATCGGCTGGAGGGTGAAGGAGTTAACCCTCTTGGCCGGCTGTCCTTCGGATGCTCCTTCTTCTGATAGCCGACCCTATAGATTATAAATGTGTGTGTGCCTCCAGGATTCTCCTTCATGCGGTAGCCGACCCCTTTGGACAAAAAGGTGTGAACCTCCGGGATGCTTCTTCTTGCGGTAGCCGACCCCTTTGGTTGGCAAGTGGTAGAACCTCAAGATGATACTTCTGTGGTAGCTGACCCCTCAGTTGATGAGTATGAACCCCCATCCAATTGCCTGTAGCTTTGGGATGCTCCTTCTTGCGTAGCCGACCCCTCGACTGACAAGTGGTAGAACCTCAGGATGCTCCTTCTTGTGGTAGCCGACCCCTCGGTTGATGAGTATGAACCCCCATCCAGTTGCTTGTAGCTTTGGGATGCTCCTTCTTGTGGTAGCTGACCCCTCGGCTGACAAGTGGTAGAACCTCAGTATACTCCTTATTACGATAGCTGACCCCTCGGTTGATGAGTATAAACCCCCATCTGGTTGCTGCAGTCCACTTTGTAGGACTGGTGGTTGTGGCGGCTTACTGCTCTAGCTCATGCGCCATAATTTTTCTTATGTGCAGGTCTTTGTCTTCGGGACCTTCCTTGTCCCGAAGTGGTGGCGGCGACTTACTGCTTTAGCTCATGCGCCGACTCCAAGGGGAGTGTTTCTGCTTGATATTCTGTTTTTTTACTTTTCTAATGAAGTATTCCGGTGCTCCAAGGGGATTTTTTACTTTTAAATTTAGAACAGTAACAAAAAAAGGGAGTTTTTCAAAATTAAAATATTAGATGAAACAGAACAAAAGCATATTATAAAAATGCGATTAAAAACAGATTAAAATGCAATTGATTTTCTGATTCTAATGCAGTGTCACTTATCCTAGATTATGAAATTAATTCAAAATTAACCAACTAAGCGAAGATAAATCCCAAATTATATTCTAATCCAAAATTAATCAACTAAGCAAAGATTAATCTCAAATTAGCTTTAAACCTTGTTCCAATATGAAATTAACCAACTAAGCGAAGATTAATCCCAAATTTTCCTTAACCCTTATTCCAACATGAAATTAACCAACTAAGCGAAGATTAACCCCAAATTATCCTTATACAATTAAGCATTGCATACATCACATAATCTCATATCTAACACAGAATTAAGCAAACTGTGATATAAGTTTCTGTTTATTAAGCATAAACAGATTATAATTCAATACTGAGATTAGAAGATGAAGAGTTAAGAGAACAAACAAAATGAAATTGAAGAACAAAACCTCAAAGATCTACTTGCATTCTTCTCAGAAAATCAATACAAAGATTTAGCTATCCATGGAAAGTTGAAAACACAATAGAAGAAACATAATTAAAATCGAAACAAGAATTTAAAAATAATGACAGAAGAGTAAACAAACTTGAATATAAATTGCAGAAGATGAAAGGCGACTGTGTGGTGGCTGCGAAGTCCTTGTGTGTTGTCTATCTCCCGATGTGTGATGTGCCTCTCTTATATAAATAACCCTAACCCTAATCTTTATTGAGGTTTGGGCTCAACTGGTCTATGAAACACATTATAAGTTTGCTTTAGTGCAGGTCCGTGAACTTCAAACACGTGCAGTATTTTCAATACTTATCCAAATTAAGCAATTTCCATATCCTTTCAAAGAATTTTGAGTTAGCTTTAAAACGCCACCATTGCTACTATTTTTGGAGGTCTAATGAATTTAGGAGACTTAAATTATTGAAGCATGTCCATTGGGTCGGCCTGGTGCGCTTGACCCGTGTTGGATAATTTATGTAAAATCCAATTTATCTCCGAATTGAATGATTTTGAATCCTATGTAAAGCTGAATGTGTCTAGTTTATAATGTTTTGAAAATAATGATTTTTGGAGATCTTTAGAAAAAATGATGAATAAAACAGTGAACCAATGTTAGTACCCATATAGAATAAAATATGACATTTGACCCAATTTTCCAAGCCCAAAATTGCTTTAAACTGTAAAATGGCATCTAGCCCAATCTTCTAGGCCCAAAATTGCTTTAACTGTCCTAAAATTAATAATGAGAAAAAATTAGATCAAATAGATTTAAATTAATTAAAATCTAATTATTGGCCCAATGAAGCCCAATTAATAAAAATTCACTAATAATAGAAAGTGAAGCCCAAAACACTAATTAAAATAAGTTCAGAAAGGGAAGAAAATACGGGAATATAATGACTCATCAGACCCTACAAAAAATCGAGCTATACGGAAAAAAGGGAAGTCTTCCCCCTCAAAGACTATCTTCCGAAAAGAAGGGATATTAACGCAAAGTGTAAGAATTAATGGTTGAGTTCAAGAGGGGGGGTGAATTGAACTTTTGAAATCTTTTTCGAAAAACTCTCTTTCTTTTGGAAGAATGGTTAATCTTTATCCAATCTTTTATTAGGCAGATTTGGTTTTAAACAAAGCAAGAATATAAACAAGAAATGAAAAGAGATGAAAGCAGAAATTCAACACAAGAGTTTATACTGGTTCACTCTTTCCAAGAGCTACATCCAGTTCTTGACAAATCTGCCAAGTTCCACTAATTCCAAGTGAAAAATACAAACCAGTAGATATACACCAATCTACCCCAAGAACTATCTTACAACACCACAAGATAGACTCTTGAATTAACCACCCAGTAACCAAACCCAGTTACTGTAACCAGTGCAGATTCAAACCCAATCTACACAATTAAACTTTGTACAAGTATATGAAAAGAATAAACCTGGACTGCAGCTTTAACAATATAGAAGTCCAGAAGCAATTTTCCTAACTCAGAACTTTCTCTCTTGATGATCTTTCAACAATCTTGATCTAAACGCCTTATGATATGAAAAGTTTATGAATGCTCAGAGAAAGGCACGAATATGAGAGCTCTAAGATTGCTTTCAAATGTTTTCCAAATTGTGTTTTCAAAAGAGAAATCAAAATTGTATTTATAGAGTAAAAGAGAGAAACTAATAGATTCAATCGATTTAAAATGACGTTTCAATTGATTGATTTCATTTAAAACTCATTCAATCGGTTGTTTTGAGCTTTCAATGGATTGAAACAGTTTAGAAAAAAATGGTAGCTCTCTGTTTCAATAGATTAAAATATATTTCAACATATTGAAATCCTGTGATACCTTAGAATGAAAAAATGATCTCTCTGTTTCAACAGATTAAAACTTATTTCAACAGATTGAAATCCTGTGATACCTTAGAATGAAAAAAATGATCTCTCTGTTTCAACAGATTAAAACTTATTTCAACAGATTGAATTTCTGTGATATCTTAGAATGAAAAAATGATCTCTCTGTTTCAACAGATTAAAACTTATTTCAACAGATTGAAATTCTGAGATACTTCAAAGTGAAAAATGACATCTCTCTGTTTCAACAGATTGAACTTGATTTCAACAGATTAAAATTGCGAAACCTTTAATATGAAAAAATCATTAAGAACATTTTAACCTGTTGATTCTGCGATTCAATCAATTAAAATTGATTGTATATGAACATTTCCTATGTTAAGTGATTTTAACAGATTGAAACTTCTTTTTAACAGATTGAAAAACTCAGTTTGTTCTTTTAATGCTTAAAGATTGGTTTTTCATGCAGTAAAATAAGTTCTATGAAATGCATCATTTATAGGCGCTTATCACAAGATCTATTGAAACTATCAAGAGATTAAATTCTAAACCTATAACCTATTCACCTACACACCCACAAACTATACTCTATAAACTTTATATGTCTTCATCAAATCCAACAAGTACTTCAATCTCCCCCTATTTGATGGAGACAAATAACCACTGCACCTGCATGAACAATAACAGAACAGAGACATATATGATTTTGTGATGTGTGTGTAGTGTGTGTAGTGTCAGTTATAAGCAAACTTCTCCCCCTATTTGACTTCATCAAAAAGTGTTTAATTACAGTCCATAAGTACCATGTAGGTACCCAAACAAAAGAAACAAGTGAACGAAAACATTTAAAAGGAAACTTCACTCATCACCATCCCAGGGACCCTGATTGAATTGGAGGTCTCCAATTCTGTTGAAGATATCCTCCAGTTAATTGTCAGTGTGCTGAAATCTGGCAATGGAGTCTTCATAGAGTCGATGCTGGCGAGCTTGTAGAGCAAATGTCATCTCCATGTGCCTCCTTTGATTTGTTTGCATTTCATTCATCTGATGCAGCATAGTCCGTTCGAACTGTGAAAGAGGCGTGCCACGGTCAGGTTGTGCCACGTAAGGAATCACTTCCAATGGAGACTGCTCTTCCATAACATCTTCCATAGGGTCTGTTTGTCTTGCTTCAGCAGCACTCGGAGCACCAATATTCTCATCTTCTTCCTCTTCTTCTTCTTCTTCTTCGACTTCTTCTTCTCTCCCAGCTTCTTCTTTCGAAATCCACTCACCATCAATCTTCATGAATCCCATTTTATGAAGGATGGAGTTGTTAATCTCATTTGTGGGGCGAATGGTTTCAGCCAATTCTCCTTCCAAGTCAACACCAAAATGAATTAGAAATTTAGAAATTAGGATTGCATAAGGATACCTAAAATCACTTAGCCTTTTTGCTTTGATCATATGGTCCTTGATGACAAACACCCAGTTTACTCTGATTCTGTGGTGGATACAGTACATCAGTACCAAATCCCCTTCATTCAGTACTACATGATTGCTCCCCCTAGGAGAAAGCTGCCAGGCCACTATGAATGCAAGAATTCTTTCTTCAAGGTTAAGCTTTCCAGTGTTCAAGGAACTCATAGAGTCACGCTTATTTCTCATACACGAGCGAAAGTATTGGACTTTGTTGAATTCTTCTTGTCGCCGCCGTCAAAACGAGGCAGTCGGAGCAACGCGATGGTTCCGACTTTCCAATTTTCGCATTTTTATTGGTGTGGTTACAACGCCTTTAGGTTGTCCGATAACCGGGCTGAACCTAGGGGCGAGGTTTTTGAAAAGGCGTTCTTGGATTGTTCGATAACCGGGCTAAACCAAGAACTAGTTTTTGAAGGGTTCTTTTGGAGACACCACCGATGTTTTTACCGGAAACATCAGAAAAGGAGTAAAAAGGCGTTGGTTTTCGAAAAACCAACTTTGGTCATTAGAACCAGAGTTGGGTAAGGGAGTTAGTTACGTGTAAGGGAAGTGTTAGTTCCCTTACGATGCCCCTTTCGGGTTCCCTATGATAGGCTAACTACTTTAAAAAAATAAACCGGTGAAAAATATGCTTTTACCCTTTATTTTGTGGAATTGAAAATTATGACTACATGACCCTAATTTCTATTGCGTAATTAAAATTAAAGCGGTAAAGTAGAGAGAGAGAGAGTATAGAAACCTTTGAAGCAAGCTTTCTATTAATTCTTTGCAATTAGGGTGCTTTTTGGCAGCCCTTCACTCTATTACAGCGCCAGAATCTCTCAAAAACACTATAAAACACTCTAGAAAGCTCTCAGAAACTCCGGAAATGCGTCGGAGGGGTTCTAGAAAGAGAATTTGAAGAAATATCTAGAGAGAGAATGGAAGAACTGTGTGAAATGAGGGGAATGTCGCTCCTATTTATAGGGATTCGCGCCTGTCAGGTCGAGACAGGCCATTTCGTCTGACAAGGTAGCGTTAGTCATTAAGTATCCTTCTTCCAATTCTAAGGGATGTAAACCCAATGACTATTAGAGATCACTCCTCGGGGTATGCCGGGCCCCCGAGCATCTCTAGGGCACACATTTCCCCTGAAATTACAAAAGAATGCTATTCTTACTATCTGCTTCTCTTCTTGCTAAATATGTCTATGCCCCATTTAAATAAACAATGTTTAGATAGACGTTTTGTTCCAAAATGCATCAAAACAATCAAAGCGTCATAAACAAAACAAAGTCAAATATGATTGATTAACTAGAAACACGAATAAGATCTACCTCAATAGAACCATGTTTCGACAATGTTGTGCAAAAAAAAATAATAAAAAAATTATTGTTAAACAAAGCTCGTCAAGGCCATAGGCCAAGACAAAAGAATAAAAGGGCAAAATACCCGGCAGGAAACCCACAAAGGGGGCTGTGCAAAAGTTAGGGTAAACCCGACAGGAGACCCAAACCATAATAAAGGGTAGCCTGGACAAAAGTTAGGGTTATGAAAAAAGTCTGCTAGGTATTCCTAAAAATAATAAAAAGGGTAACCTAGACAAAAGTTAGGACATAGCACAACATCCTAGACTAAAAACCCGAAAGGGCGGGCTAGGAAAGTTAATCAATCACAAATAGGCACCACAAAGCAATGAATTAAGACGCCACATCATAAGAATAAAACGTTTGTCTAAACTAGCCTAAAACACCAACCAACCTTGGCTAACCATTCTTACAGAAACTACTATTACAAAAAATCCCGCTAAAACACAAGCCCTTGTTATAAATCCCTTTTTCATTCTCTTCTCTAGACCATTTCACTATAAAGCATTCAAGTAATAAAGGGGGAATGTGGAAACATAGTGATCAATAGGAGGGTTGAAATCCCTAAGGAAAGGAAGAGGGGCATTGACATGGCAGTTGCTCTACATGCAAAAGATTACTCTTCGGCTATAGTAAGAAAATTTGATATGGCAAATCAGTACAGTTAAACATGTTGATCGAAAAACATGATGACAAAGAGGTACTACACCAAGAGCGCGCCCGAATTCAAAGCACATTAGTTAATTCTTTTGAAATATTAACTGAAATAGATCATAGGACGCATATCATAAAACATTACATGCATTAAAACATTAATGGATTGAGTCTTATCTTCTTTCTCATCAAAAACATAAAAAACACACTTAAAAAGTTCGAGACAACCATCCCAAAGGTTGAGACAGTCGTCCCAATTGAAAAATTCAAGTGAGACGCACGTCCCACATTTGAGACACACGTCTCAAGCCAAACTTTTGAATGGGACAGCCGTCCCAACTCTCAGACGGCCATCCCAATGTTTCCGTTGGTCTGAGACGGTCGTCCCAAATCCCAGACAGCCGTCTCGACCTTCCAAACCTCTCCTATAAATATGGGGCGCGGATCCTTGCATTTGCATCCCATTCCAAGCATTTCATCTTGTTTCCTTCCCCTTTCTATGCATTTCTAGCATTCTTGAGTGAGTTAGGCACAAAATGGAGCATGGAGAGTCTTCATCTAGGAGGAAACACACCCGGGCCTCCATTAGAGGAGCTCCCATCATCAACACTCAGTTGGCAGAGTCACATCAATTGAGGCTGGCAAACATCCAACAGCATTCCTGGCACCCTATGCTATGCCTAGATTTTGAAATCCTAACTACATTTGGTTGGGATCAAGATGTCTGAAAATATATCCAGAACATAGGGTGGGATTTTCTACTCCGTGAGCCACCCTCTCGAATCCACCGCACTGCCACTCTGGAATTCCTTGCCTCCGTCACTATGGTGGAGATGCCGTCTATGATCCCCGGAGTGCCCCCTACTCAAGCTGTCTCCTACTGGATGGATGGGGCATACCGTACCCGTATGCTGGATGATTTCAATGTCATAATGGGTTTCTGCCAGCAAGCAAGTATAAGGACATCAGAATATAGGTCCGCATACTATGAGAAACCCACTTCTCTCACTACCAACAATATGTGGCAGGCCATGACTGGGACACAACGCCTGTCGTCGCATCTGAATGGCGCGACTTTTCCTCCTCCGCTTCGCATATGCCATAAACTGCTGGTTGGGACCATACATAGCCGGAAGGAAAGCCAAGGAAAGGTGACATTGGCTGATCTCTTTATTATCTATTGCATGCATCAAGGGCATCGATGTAACCCAGGCTACACCTTCCTGAAAGCCTTAAAAGATTTTGGAACTCGTGGCTCAGCAGGAGCCATCATGATGGCTCCTTTCCTCACTCCTTTAGCCGAATATTGGGGATGTTCTAACGGAGAAGATATCCCGGTGAGCCTCCAACCAGAACCAATTAATGGGGCAATGCTGGCTCACATGAACATCCTTAGTCGACAAGGATTAGGATTCGTCTTACATCCTATGATCTCAATTTCGCTAGATATCCATGATTTCGGTATGCCATAGGATATCCCCACGAATTCGGAGTCCTAGCAGCAATCATATGATCAAGATTTCGCTAGCTTATACCGACGTATGGACGACGAACACGCTTACATGGAAGGACAATTCCAATTCTTACGCCAACAATTCAACCAGTTGAATATGAGGCAAGAAAGGACGGACCGCCAAATAGAAAATTTGGTCCAGACCCAGGCAAGGCTCCAGCGCCGCATGCTCCGCCGCATCCCTTCGCCAGCACCATCATCCCACTCTAGCCCAGAAGCTGATGACTAGGATGTTTCTAGATATTTTCTGTTAGCTAGAATGCTTGAATGTACCACCAAAAAAAGAAGAAAAAAGGGAAGTAATAAATAAAAATTTGTTATTTTT
The DNA here is from genome assembly GCA_963425845.1 of Sphenostylis stenocarpa. Taxonomy (NCBI): domain Eukaryota; kingdom Viridiplantae; phylum Streptophyta; class Magnoliopsida; order Fabales; family Fabaceae; genus Sphenostylis; species Sphenostylis stenocarpa. The sequence goes on from OY731404.1 coordinate 52,503,365, forward strand.
GTTAACCCTCCAAAAGCCCACGTGTATAAAAAATAATAGGCACATGTGATATCTTTAAAAGCCAGATTTCAAATAACTCGCGAGAAAAATTAAAATCGCGAGGAAAAGGCGAAAAGAAAAAAAAAACCCATTCCCCAGTGGAATAAGAGCATCGACAAAGCCACTTCAAACTAATAGCATCCAACAAGGAGTCAAAAACTCCATTTCCCCCACGGGGCAAATCAAAATAGATCTCCGGGAAGGAAATCAATTCCCTGGTGGATCATCAAAAAAAGAAAAAACTATCCCCAGTGAGCCTATCAGCAAAGGCAAAATTACAAAATTCATATCCTCAAGAAGTTAATTGCCTATAAATATATAGGCAAGACCTGGCAAGAAAAGACCCAATATCCCCAAGAAAGGGAAATCAACCTATGCAAGAGGCAATACAAGCCCAAGCATAAAGCCTTCATCAGTGAAGCATCTGCCTACATAAGAGGCACAATAAGCAAAGATCAAAAATCCCTAGTGGATTCCTGCCTAAATAAGAGGCAACCAACAAATAATCCTCGACAAACAACATGTCGGATGGCTAAATAGAAAATCCAAAAACAAAGAATCCCCGGTAAAACCGGATGGCTAAATAGAAAAGCCAAAAACAAAGAATCCCCGGTAAGACCGGATGGCTAAGTAGAAAAGCCAAAAACAAAGAATCCCCGGCAAGATCGGATGACTAAAACAGAAAAGTCAAAAACAAAATCAATCACTCCCCATGGAATGGGCGCATGATCAGAAACAGTAAGTCGCCAACACATCTCCAAAACCGGATGAGGGTTTGTACTCATCAAACACAAGATTGACTACCAAAAAAGAACATCTTGAAAGCCTTGCAGAACGACGCTCGTCAAGAATCTAGCAAAAACGGATTCGTACCTGGTGAGGGTAGGTACTCATCAGAGCTTAGCAAATGCGGGCTCGTACCTGGTGGGGGTAGGTACCCACAAAAGCTTTATAGAACAGGGCTCGTCAAGAGTTTAGCAAACGCGAACTCAAACCTAGTGGGGGAAAGTACCCACAAGGATCTAGAGGGACTGTTGTGTGCAAGGGTTTTTGTGTGCAATTTATATTTCAAACAATTTTGCCACCGGGTATAGAGGGATTGTTGTGTGCAAGGGTTTTTGTGTGCAATTTATATTTCAAACAATTTTGCAGAAAATAATCATACAACATTTATTAAAGCCATACAATAAAACATACGGAAGAGGGTAAAGGCGTAATTTTCAAATCTTCACTTAGTTTGAATTTATCCGTCACTAAATGGGATCAACTCTCTAGCTTCCCCAGCGGAGTCGCCATCTGTCGCCGTCGTCCGTTCCAACGTCCAGGGACATCTCGAACGTTTATGCGAGCGGTCGCGAAAAGATGGTTAAGACTCGTGTTTTATGTTAAAATTATGTTCATTGCTTCCGAGGTGCTCAACAACTGAACTATCCTCTAATAAAAACAAGGTTTTCGAAAAGGGGTTCTTATGGAGTCGCCACCAATGTTTTGACCGTAAACATTGGAAAAGGATAAAAAGGCGTTGATTTTAATAAAAACCAAACTTGGCCATTATAACCAGAGTTAGGTAAGGGAGTTAGTTACGTGTGGGGAAGGTGTTAGCACCCCACAACGCCCCTTTCGGGTTCCCTATGACGGATTAATTCATTTAAGTGAAGATTACGAGAAATTACGCAATTACCCTATTTTATTGCATAATATTAAAAATGGCTATCTACATGACTTTATTTCATATTGCATACATAAAGCAATAAATAAAGCAGTAAAAGAGAAGAGGATTGAAAAGAACCTCCGTAGCAAGCTTTGTATTGCGAATCTTTAATCGTAAGGATGCATTTTGGCAATCCTTCGCTCTACAACGACTCTCCTCTTCGAATACAACACTGACTCTACTCAATTTTACAGAAGAATCGAATGCTGGAATGTAATTCTTTAACTGATTGTTACCTTATCAAGGCAATCAGAGAGTTCATTCGAAGTAGGAAGAGAGAAGACAAGTACTAGGAGTTGTCTGGTGTGTGAAATAGTGGCAAATGAGCCTCCTATTTATAGTTTTTCGCAGCCTGGCAATTTGGGACGACCATCTGGGTTGGGACGGCCGTCTGGGTTAGGACGACCGTCCCACTTGAATTTTTAACCCTTGGGTCCACCCCCTGAAGTGTGGGATTGGCAGTCTCACTTGGGACGGCCGTCCCACTTGGCCAGGGTAGCTTGGGACAGTCGTCTCACTTTTGGGATGGCTATCTCAACTTGTTTTGGCCAACCTTTGTGTTCTGGGACCCCTGGGAAGCTTTCCTTTCTTTATTCGGACGTCGATTGATGCCAATAGACGCCCGTTGAAGCTTTATCTTCATATAGGAAGTCTTCTTTGGCCTTTTATTGAGATGCCAGGCGAGCTTTGTCTTGTTATAGGAAGTCTCCTTAGCCTTTATTGAGAGACCGGGCAAAATTAGGGGTCTACAGCCCTCAGCTTCTGGGGTCCACAGAGATTCATCAATCACAAACATGATGTGTTTTAGGTTCTATTTTAGTCATAGATTTTATTATTCAATTATTTTTGAAAGAATAATAAATAAAAGAGGTAAAAGAATGAAGGAAATGAATATGACAAGAAAATGCCTCATGTATAAAGGAAAATGAAAGCGTATGTACAAGCCCTTTTAGTCAAAATTCCCGCGGCAACAGGTGGGGACTGCGGGAGATATAAACAAAAGGTAAAAAAAAAAGAGCCCTAGGGGTTGATCCTCCCAGTCCTCCCTCTTTGCTATTCTGGCTTTGACAGAGGCTTGGCATCCACATCAGAAGTGGAGGCATCAAAGGTTATCCACCCGACGTCGATTAATTCTTGGACCCTATACTTCAGGGTCAAGCAATTTTACGTTGAGTGTTCGGGTGAACCCGAATGGTAATCACATTTCTCGTTTGGTTTATACCACTCAGGGTAGGAAGGCTCTATTTGCTTCTTGGGAGGGACACAGGTCAAGAGCTTGGCCTCGAGCAGCTGAGGCAGAAATTTACCATAGGAAGTTGAGATGGGAGTGAACTTCCTTTCTTTCTTGCGAGGCTGCCGAGCCGCTTGTGGAGCGGAGGAAGGAGTAGCGAAGTTAATTGCGTGCACAACTTCATCCTTCTTCTTGCCGGCCGGTTTTCTGAATGAGACGCCAGCATGGGAAGACTGTGCTATCTTCCCACTTCTCAGCCCCTGTTCCACTCTTTCCCCTACAGTGACTTTGTCCGAAAAAAGATTGGAGGTACTGGCTATTTCCTTATCGTAGTAAGCTCCAGTAAGTGAATCTATGAACATAGCCATCGTCTCCTTATCCGTCAACGAAGGCTCTATTTGGGTGGCCATTTCCCTCCACCTTTGGGTGTACGCTTTGAAGGATTTGTTGTTCCTTTTGCTTAGGGTTCTAAGATCTGACCTGTCAGGGGTCAGATCGATGTTGTATCGGTAATGATGAAGGAAAGCGTCAGCCAGCTGCTTCCAGTTTTGGACCTGCCCTCGTTCAAACTGCATGTACCAGTTGAGAGCTGTGTCAGCTAAACTCTCCTAGAAGCAGTGGATCAGGAGTTTTTCATTTTCAGCGTGAGCAGCCATCTTACGACAATACATTATAAGATGGTTCTTGGGGCAGGTCAGCCCGGCGTACTTGGAGAAGTCCGGGATTTTGAATTTAGGATGGAAATGGATATTCTTCACCAGGCACATATCCGCCACCTCTTTGACGTCGCAATTGTGCCCCTCCACCGCCTTTAGTCTCTTCTCTAGGGTAGAGAATTGTTATTTAGACACCTCTGGGGTGTGGATGCGCACGGTCCGAGCGTCAGATTGGAGATGTGCTTTTTGATCGTAGAAGAATTCCTCTTCCTCTTCCTCTTCATGGTGAGAGGCGTGCTCGGCTTGGGCTTCGCCCTTGTTTTGACCCTGGCACATGGCCTCCATCAATTGAGCCATTTGCTCCTGGAGGGCGTTAACCTCTGCGGTGAGCTTACGGTTTTGTTCCTCCAGGTTTTCCATAGCTCTTGTTTTCTGTGCACGGGTTCGGACGGGGATAGGACCAGTCACTTTCTAGAACGCCCAAAAGGAGTTTATTAATGAATGTTGAGTGTGGGACTAGTATGGATATGTTTATGTATGAGAGATTTCGTTTAGATGATGCTAATGCGTTCTTTCCTTTTATTTTCTCTCTTGGTTTTCTCCACTCATGGTATGATGTGACATGAATGTTTTGACTTTGTATAGAAAACATTTTATTTATTTTTGATTTAGGTTTTTATTTGAGTTTATTTTGGTTTTAGAGCCTTTTATCTCTTCTGTCGGATTGTGTGGCTACTTAGCTTACAAAGAACCTGAAACCAGGCTAGCTAAAAGGCAGACTGTCCGATATAAAGTGGTTTTATGCGAAAGAATAAAATTAACGTCCCTTATCTCTTCTGTCGGACTCAATGGCTACTTAGCTTACAAAGAACCTGAAACCAGGCTAGCTAAAAGGCAGACTGTCCGAGGTAAGGGTGTTTATTGTAAAAAAATTGTTTTATCTGTTGTTTGGTTATGCTATGCAACAAACAAATGCACATACAATTCACTCATCCGCGAACAGGCGAGAAGTCGTTTTAATCACGAGGTAGAATTTTCCTACAAAAAAGTGCATTGGCAAAGGTAGGTTCTAACTGTTCTCACCAAGGCTTAGGCCCCCAAGGTGCCCCCATTATAGGGTCCCCACTCTCCAGCCTTTCGACCATGCTTAGCACTAAGGCCATAGTCAATCTTTGTGCCAAAAGAGGAAGGTTATCACCTTGAGTGGTGGTTTCCGATCACACCGGTGGGCTCAGGGCCATCGCTATGGCGAACCATACCTGCCACCCACTCCCTATGTATTTCTCACTTGCCCCCGGGTATAGAGGGAACTGTTGTGTGCAAAGGTTTGTGTACAATTTGTATTTCAAACAATTGTGTAGAATAAACAGACAACAGTTATTAAAGCCAAGCAATTAAAACATGTTATAATACAAGGTAGGGTAAAAGCAAAATTTCTTAGTTTATTTATTAAACTGTCCCATCACTAAATGGGATCAACTCTCTAGGCTTCCCTAGTGGAGTCGCCATCTGTCGCTGCCGTCAAAAAGAGGCGGTTGGAGCGACGCGATGGTTTTGACTTTCCATTTTTCGCGTTTTAATGGGTGAGGTTACAACGCCTTTAGGTTGTCCGATAACTGGGTTGAACCTAAGGGCGAGGTTTTCGAAAGGGTGTTCTTAGATTGTCCGATAACCAGGCTAACCTAAGGACAAATTTGAAAGGGTTCTTATGGAGTCGCCACCGATGTTTTTACCGGAAACATCGAAAAAGGAAAAAGGCATTGGTTTTTTGAAAACCAACTTCGGTCATTAAAACCAAAGTTGGGTAAGGGAGTTAGTTACGTGTAAGGGAAGTGTTAGTTCCCTTATGACGCTCCGTTCGGGTTCCCTATGATGAGCCAGTTATTTTATAAATAAACTTTTGAAAGGACGCTTTTACCCTTTATTTGTGGAATTAAAATAATGACTACATGACCCTAATATCTATTACGCAATTTAATTATGAATAAAAAGACAGTAAAAGAGAGGGAGAGATTGAAGAAACCTCCGAAGCAAGCTTTTTGATTAATTCTCTTGAAAAATAGGGTGCGTTTTGGCAGCACTTTGCTCTTACAACGCCAAAAATCGCTCTCGAAACACTATAAAAAGCTCTCTAAGACACTTAGAAACTCCGAAAATGCTTCGGAGGGACTCTTGGAGGAGAATTTGAAGAAAGTGTAGAAGGGAAAGTGGAAGAACTGTGTGAAATAAAGGGGGGAGCACTCACTATTTATAGGGATTCACGCCTGTCAGGTCGAGACGGCGGTCTCGACTAGCAAGGTAGAGACGGCGGTCTCGCCATTCGGGATGGCGGTCTCGACTTGCATCAATGGCAAGACAGCGGTCTCGTTTATCGAGACGGCAATATCGATTTGCTAAGTGACGAGAAGGACTTCTCGCCAAGCGGGAGGGGGTCTCGCCATTGCAAGTGGCGAGACGGCCGTCTCGCCAAACGAGACGGTGGTCTCGACTTGCCCTACAGCGAGACGGCCGTCTCGCCAAACGAGACGGCGGTCTCGACTTGCCCTACAGCGAGACGGCAGTCCCGAAAAGCGAGACGACGATCTCGACTCCTGAAGGCGAAAATCCTTATTTTTGTACAGAAAATCCTTCCTACTCTAATATGGGGCCTAATAGTCTCTCCTAGTGGCTTTTTAGGCTTCGTCCATCTTTGAATAGGAGGTCTTCTACTCTTATTTTGAGGCGGGGCAAGATTTGGGGTCTACAATTTGGCAAGTCAATACCGCCGTCCCGATTGGCGAGAACGCCATCTCGCCATTTGTCAAAGATGAGATTGCTATCCCAAATGGCGAGACGACGTCTCGACCTTGCCAGGCGAGACGACGGTCTCGACCTAACAGGCGCGAATCCCTATAAAAGGAGGGCGCTCTCCCCTTCATTTCACACATTTCTTCCTCCTTTCCTTCTAGCATTTCTCAAAATTCTTCTCCTAGAGCCCCTCCGAAGTATTTTCCGGAGTTTTCTGAGTATCTTTAGAGAGTTTTTATAGCGTCGCAAGAGAGAAAAGTCGATGTTGTAGAGCGAAGGGTTGCCAAAACGTACCCTTATTTTTTAAAGAGAATTAATCAAAGCTTGCTCTGGAGGTTTCTTCACTCTCTCTCTCTTTACTGTCTTTTTACTTATATTAATTTGTGCAATAGCTACTAGGGCCATGTAGTCATTATCTTTTGATTCCGCAAATAAAAGGGTAAAAGCGTCATTTTAAAAGTTTGTTTATAAAATAATCGGCCTGTCATAGCGAACCCGAAAGGGGCGTTCTGGGGGTGCTAATACCTTCCCCACACGTAACTAACTCCCTTACCCAACTCTGGTTATAATGACCAAAGTTGGCTTTTCTTAAAACCCAATGCCTTCTTTTCCTTTTCCGATGTTTTCGGTAAAAACATCGGTGGCGACTCCATAAGAACCCCCTTCAAAAATTTGCTTTTAGGTCCAGCTGGGTTATCGAACAACCTAAAAGCTCCCTTTCGAAAACCTCGCCGTTGGGTCCAGCCCAGTTATCGAACAACCTAAAGGCATTGTAACACCACCCATATAAAATGCGAAAATGGAAGTCGGAACCATCATGTCGCTGTGACCGCCTCTTTTGACAGCAACGACAGATGACGACTCCACTGGGGAAGCCTAGAGAGTTGATCCCATTTAGTGATGGGCCGGTTTAATAAATAAACCTAGAAATTTCGCTTTTACCCTACCATGTCTTATAACATGTTTATTTGCTTGGCTTTAATAATTGTTGTTTGTTTATTTTACGCAATTGTTTGAAATACAAACTGTACACAAACCCTTGCGCACAACAGTTCCCTCTATACCCGGGGGCAAGTGAGAAATCCATAGCGAGTGGGTGGTAGGTACGGTTTGCCGTAATGAGGGCCATGTAGCCCACCGGTATGATCAGAAACTACCACTCAAGGTGATAACCTTCCTCTTTTGGCACAAAGACTGACTATGGCCTTAGTGCTAAGCATGGTCGGAAGGTTGGAGAGTGGGGACCCTATAATGGGGGCACCTTGGGGGCCTACGCCTTGGTGAGAACAGTTAAAACCTACCTTTGCCAACGCACTTTTCTGCAGGAAAACCCTACCTCGTGATTAAAACGTCTTCTTACGCGTTCGTGGATGAATGAATTGTGTATGCATTTATTTGTTGCATTTGATTGCATAGCGTAACCAAACAACAGGTGAAAATAGAAAAACCACAAAAATATTTTTTCTTGCAATAAACACCCTTATCTCAGATAGTCTGCCTTTTAGCTAGCCTGGTTTCAGGTTCTTTGTAAGCTAAGTAGCCACGTAGTCCAACAGAAGAGATAAGGGACGCTAAAATTATTCTTTCGCAATAAACCATTTTATCTCCGACAATCTGCCTTTTAGCTAGCCTGGTTTCAGGTTCTTTATAAGCTAAGTAGCCACGCAGTCTGACAGAAGAGATAAAAGGTTATAAAATAAAATCAAGTAAATCCAATATAAAAAAAACATTAAAACCCATAATACGTTTTTGCCAAAGTCAAATCAATCATGTCACCTCATGTCATGAGCGAAAAACCAAGAGAGAAAATAAAAGGAGAGTACACACATCAACATCATTCTAAAAACTCTCATGCATAAAACACATTCATCCTAGGGGGTATTAGATATCTCTAAGACAAAGATGAAATAGGCCCCAAGCACATTTGTAACCATCCACAGGGAAGGGACAAATTTACTGAGGTATATGTTGATCTTTGTCCTACTTGTCCAAAACCATGACAAGGAAGGAACCATTACACCGAAGGGGGCAGGGTATCCTGTAGAGTGTAAGCTTAAAGGATGATACCTAAATCATTGTCTTAGAAAATACTAATCCCACACCTATCATTCATCTTATTAATAAAATTATTGTGTATCGAAGAAAGTGGCTGGTCCTCTACCCATCCGAACTCGCGCACAAAAAGCAAAGGCTATGGAGATTTTGGAAGAACAGAATCGCAAACTCACTGCTGAGGTTAACATCCTCTGGGAGCAAATGACACAAATGTTGGAGTTGATGCGCCAACAAAGCCAAAATAAAGGGGAGACTCAAGGCGATCACGCCTCTCGCCACGAGGTAAAGGAGGAAGAGGAGTTCCTCTTTGAGCAAAAGGCCCCCGTGCAATCTGAGGCAAGAGTTGTACTCATCCAGCCCCCCGAAGTCTCCAAACAGCAAATCTCCGCTCTGGAGGAGAGGCTCAGGGCCATGGAGGGACACAACTTTGATGTAAAGGAGGCATCCGATATGTGCCTCGTTAAGAACATTCGTCTCCCTCCAAAGTTCAAGGTCCCTGACTTCTCGAAGTACATGGGAATGACTTGTCCCAGGAGTCATCTTACCATGTATTGTCGCAAGATGGCTCCCCATGCTGACAACAAAGAACTCCTAATACACTTCTTCCAGGAGAGACAGGTCCAGAGCTGGAAGCAGCTGGCAGACGCCTTTCTTCGTCGCCATAAGTACAACATCGATCTGACCCCCGATAGGTCAGATCTCCAAGCTTTAAGCAAGAGAAGCGACGAATCCTTTAAGGCGTATGCCCAGTGATGGAGAGAGTTGGTTGCCCAAGTAGAGCCTCCACTATTAGACCAGGAGACTGTGTCTATATTCATAAATTCGTTGACTGGACCCTATTACGATAAAATGATAGGGAACACATCAACTCTTTTTTCAAACGTAGTCACCATAGGCGAGAGGGTGGAGCAGGGATTGAAGAATGGGAGAATAGTGCAGCCTTCCTCCTCCAACTCATCATTCAAGAAATTCCTAGGCAGGAAGAAGAAGGAGAATGAAAACGCCATCAGCCTCACCGCTCCTCCTTCCGCTTCAAAACCAGCTAGGCAATCCCAAAGGCAGGAAAGGAAGTTGACCCCCCCTTCAAACTTCTTATGGGAGTTTACTGCCTAAATGAGTAGAGGCCAAGCTCCTTGCATACGTCCCGCCAAGGAAGATGGACCCACCTTACCCCGAGTGGTATAAGCCTAATGAGAAATGTGCTTTTTAGAATCGCGCAGCGGAATGTTGCATTGTCAGACAAAAACCAAGAGGGAGGGTGAATTGGTTTCTTAACAAAAATTAGGTTTTAACAATTTTCCCCAAATTTTACCGATCAAAATACTGTGTAAACGTAAATAGAATAGAGATAGAGCCTTTTTACTTTTTAATTTCTTTTATGCACGCAAGCTTTTTCTTCTTTTTTGAGTATCCGCTAGGGATGAAAGATTTTCTTCTTTTTCTTTTTTGGCGATCCACCAAGGAGTTCATTGGCTTCCTAGGGATCCAACTTTGATTTGATTTTTTTATGATGGAGTCTTGGCTCCTGGCTTTGTGAAGCTCTTATTGAGCTAGAGGATGAGAATTTTCTTGTTTTCCCATTTTGTAGATTTTTCTAAGATGCTCTACTTGGGGATTTTTATTCGGCCTTTTTCTGTTGTCGCCTCTATTAGGGAATGAAAGGTTTTTCTTTTCTTTTGTTTTTTTTTTGTTGAACCCCTGGGGATATGGAGATTTTGACTCCATATCTTCTTTGGTTGATCTTTGTGTAGTCCTTATTCTCCTTTGGAAATGTGGTGGAGACTTTTGGATGAATGTGCTTGATGACTCATGTGGTGATGAAGTTGAGTCATGAGATAATATTTTTGTTTTGCCTCTGGAATAGGCGAAGATCTGCTTGGGGTGATCAAGCTTTTCCGTTAGCTTTTCTATGTTGATGGCTTCCTTTTTATTGAGTGGAAGGATGGTGGTTGGAGCTTCAAATGAGTATGTTTGACGACTCATGTGATGGTGATGCTGAGTCATGGAGTAATTTTTGTTTTGCCTTCGGAGTAGGCAAGGATCCGCTTGGGGATCATCGAGCCTTTCCGTTGGCCTCTTTTTCGATGCACCTTCTTTTATTGGGGTAGAAGGAGAATGGTTGGAGCTATGGTTTTCTTGAAGCTCTTTATTCTGTTGGAGTGGTTTTATTTCATCTTCTCTTTCTTGAGGGAATTTTTATTTGGAGACTGGATTTTGGTGCCTCCCGTTTTCAATCACAAGTATGGAGCCTAGCCTCCTTATATGCATGTTTGTTTATTCTTATTTAAAGAAAGTTATTTTTCCTTGATTTTGACAAAGTCGTTTTGTGCAACTACTTTGTGTGTGGATGTTCTTAATGCAATTTATTTGTTTATTTATTTTTGATGCATTTAGAAAGTGACTAGTCTTTTCCTGGTGGTTTATTATGTTGATAAGCTCCTTCTTTACGACCATAATGATGGGCTATATTTTTTATTCATCTTTTGGTTCTAGCCCTATCTTTTTCCTAGATCTCCCTTTACGGGTTTTCGATCTAGCAGGCTGCCTTAATTTTTGCCTAGAATATCATAGGGGGTTTTTGCCTTATCTTTTGCCTAAACAGTTCTTTTGGGGTTTCTGATCTAGCAGGCTACCCTGATTTTTACCTAAGAATATCCTAGCAGGCATTTATTCTTTTCTTATTTTATGCTTCCTCTTTTTTAGATGCATGCTTAATCTTTGATTAAAAGTCATTACGCATACTTACCCTTTATCAATAAAGAGGCATTTCCATAATATTTGGTCAAGAGAAAGGAAATGAAAAGGGATTTTATTGATATATGAGCAAAAGTTTATTACTTTATAGAAGGATTTCATGGGTATTTAGAAGAATGGGTGGTCAGGGTTGACTATACTGTATAGGCTTAAACAGTCATGTCTATGATATCTGCCCCCTTGGTTCTCCTAATTGTTTCAGTTGAGATGTCTGTGCTCAGAGTGAAGACTATGCAGACTGCTTGCTTCTGGAAGAATGTTACCTTAGCTGCCTTTCGGTTTTCGACTGAGGTAACCATTGCTCTTAGTTAATTTTTTTTTTACCTCTACTTTTTGCTTAGGTCGTATCCTAGCGAGGGATATAGACCCTATCTTTTGCCCAGGGATGCCCTTTGGGGTTTTCATTCCTGACGGGTCTTGAGCAATGTCTCCAAGCATAATACTTCTTCACCGCATCATAATTGATTGGGTGTCGAAGTTCCTTTCCATCCATATCAGCGAGAATAAGAGCTCCTCCCAAGAAAACTCGCTTGACCACAAAGGGTCCTTCATAATTTGTCACCCATTTTCCAATTTTATTCTTCTGAGCCGGAAGCACATTATTTACCATTAAATCCCTCTTATGGTAAATATGAGGGTTGACTTTTTTGTAAGCCTTTTTTATTTTCCTTTGATAGGCTTGTTTGTGACATATAATATTCAGCTGTTTTTCTTCAATAAGGTTTAGCTGGTCATATCGGCTTTGAACCCGTTCGGCTTCTATTAATTTTGCTTCCATCATCCTGTGCTTTTGTCAACATGATTAGCTATATCGATTTGTCGTCTTGGATCTTTGCTATAATCGAAGAGTCATCATTTTGAATGTAGAGCAACTGCCATGTCAATGCCCCTCTTCCTTTTCTTAGGAATTTCAATCCTCCTATTGATCACTATATTTCCACATTTCCCAGTCAATTACTTGAATGATTTATGGTGAAGGGTCAAGAGAATAGAATGAAAGGGATTTATTGCAAAGGCTTGTGTTTTAGTGAGATTTTTTATGAAATAAAAGTTTCTATAGGAATGGCTAGCCAAGGTTGGTCGATGTTTAGGCTAGTTTAAACAAATGTTTTTTTTTTAATGAGGTGGCGTCTTCAACTGATTACTTTATGGCGCCTATTTGTGAATGATTAACTTTCCTAGTCCGGCCTTTTGGGTTTTCAGCCTAGGATTTTGCCCTTTTATCTTTTTGTCTTGGCCTTTGACCTTGACGGGCTTCTTTTAATAATAATTTCTTTTCTCAAAACATTGTCGAAACACGATTTTCTTATTCGTGTCTCTAGCTAATCAATCATGTTAACTTTAGCTTCATTTTGTCTATGGCATTTTGATTATTTTGACGTATTTTGGGACAAAACGTTTGCCTAAACATGGTTATTTATGGGGTATAGATATGATTAGCTAGAAGAGAAGCAGCTAGTAAGAATAGCATTCTTTTGTAATTCAAAGGGAAATGCGTGCCCTAAAGATGCTCGGGGGTCGGGCACACCTCAAGGAGTGATCTCTAATAGTCATTGGGTTTACACCCCTTAAAATCGGAAGAAGGACATCTAATGACTAATGCTACCATTGATGCTAATATCCCTCCTTTTCGGAAGATCATCTTTAAGGTATGGAGGGGAGACTTCTCTTTTCTTTGTACGACTTGATCTTTTGTAGGGTCGTACTTTAAAGGATTATCCTTAAAATCTGGTGGCTCTCTTATTCCTTGAGCATCCTTTCCAAGCCCTTGTCCTGGGTTGTATCCATATCTCTTCATTATATGGGTCACTTTCATATTACTAGGAAGTTTTTCCATATTTTTAAATATCCTCTTCAGCCATATCCATTTAAGGTATGGTGGACGGCTCGCTGATTCGAATGTAGTCTATAGCTTGAACCATGATCAACTTGTCGCCTACCACGAATTTGATTTTTCGGTGCAGCGTTGAAGAAACTGCCCTAGCACCGTGAATCCAAGGTATACTTAATCTTCCCCTTGGATTCTTTTTTCCTTTTCCTCTTCGGTTTCTTTATTTTTTCCTTTGTTTTTAGGAGCATTATCTTGTAGCTCCTTGGGTGAATAAATTCTTTGGCTTCTCGTCCTGCCCCCAATGCCGGCTATATTGGATATATCTTCATTGACGGAAAATTCTTCTGCGCATATCCATAGTACAGCTTTATCCGATGTATAAGGGAAAGGACTAGGCATGAATAAGCACAAAGGTGTTATTGCTCGTTCCCTGTCATTATCAATTTGGGTACCGACATTTACTTGTTTCTTATTATCTCCTTGTCCCAAATTGATTGCCTCAATTTTTTCCTGATGGGGCTGTATCAATTGAACTTATTTTTCCAACAATCTTTGCATGTCTGGGGAAATGTTCCCCTCCTCACTGTCTGACTCAATCCATTCGCCTTCGTCTTTCAGATCCCGCAAAGAGTTTTCAATCACAAACATGATTGTTTATATGGTCTTTATTTGGGTTTAGATTTTATTTAATTATTTTGGAATGAGAGAGAAAAGAATGAGAAGAATATGAATATTATGAAAAATTTCCCATTGTATAGATGAAAATAGAAATATATACAGAGCCCCTTTAATCAAAAGATCTCGCGGCCATGGGCAGAGACCGCGAGAGATGCATCAGAAGCTTTTTATTAATATTTTTTTATTTCTTTTAACCAAAAGATGCACAAAATGGGGAGCCCTAGTTAGCTGGCCTTCTCTACCCAGGCTCACTATTTTGGTTGTGATAGAGGCTTGGTATTGACGTCGGGAGTATTGAAGGTGATCCACCCAGCATTCAACAAATCTTGGACCTTATACTTCAAGGTCATGCAATTCTCCACAGAATGCCCAGGAGTGCCTGAATGGTAATCGCAGTTCTCATTAGGTTTGTACCATTCTGGGTAGGGTGGATTCATCTTCTTTGGAGGGACATATGCTAGGAGATGGTCCTTTATCAATTCTGGCAGCAGACTTCCATAGGAGGTTGGAATGGGAGTGAATTTCTTCTCTTATCTGTGTGACAGCCTAGATGGTTGTGAAGAGGAAGAAGGGGTAGTGAGGTTGATGGAATTTACGCTCCCCTCTTTCTTCTTGTCAAAGGATTTCTTGAATGATGCGTGGGATTTCTTAAACTTGGGAGGGAATCGAGTATTTTCGACAAGGCGTACGTCGGTTACCTCCTTTACATCAAAGTTATATCCCTCTAATGCCCTTAATTTCTCTTCTAGGGCAAAAATTTGTTGCTCAGAGACCGTATTGTGGAAGCATTGCTGATACATTAGCTCCGTCAACTGCGCTATTTGTTCATTTATGGCATTAAGCTCAGCAGTGAACATACGGTTCTGCTCCTCTAATTGCTCCATCTTCTTGGCTTTTTGAGCGTGAGTGAGAATAGGTAGAAGACCAGCCACTTTCTAAATGATTTAAAGATTTGTATTATTGTTTTTTTTTATTATGAATGATCAGTGTGGGATAGATATGTCTTAGACCATAGCTTTGGTGTTTTCCTAAAAGCTTATGCTTTAGGGAGTACCATACCCACCTTGGTGTGATGGTTCCCTTTTTTCAAAGGTTACCATCATACCTTAGCACACTTATCTCTTTTAGGAAGGTTATAAACGAACTTGGGTCGCTTTCGTTATTATCTAAGGATATCTAATGCATCCTAGAATGAATGTGTTAATGCATGCACTACAAAAATACTTTTTATGACAACAAATATTGAAAGTGGGATAACTTTTGACTGGGATGTCCGATTTGGACGCACAACATATCAAAACGAAGAGAAAATGGTGAAGAACCAGGTTACAAGTCCCAAAGGGGATTTGGCCAAGTAATTTTCCCAAAAAAACGCTCCTAAGACCCATTTTTTAGAGGTTTATTAAAATGATGTGTATGCATGCTGCATTTATTTTCTCTCTTGGTTTTACCACTTATTGGATGATGTGGTATGAATGATACGACTTTATCAAAAATCTTTTTATTGTAAAAGGTATTTTTATTGCTTTAAATTGTTTTTTATATTTTTTATAACCCTTTATCCCTTCTATTGGTCAACGTGGCTACTTAGCTTACAAAGAACCTGAAACCAGGCTAGCTTAAATGAAGACTGTCCGAGATAAAGTTGGTTTATTCTTATCATTTTTATGGTTTTTTAGAATTTTTACTATTTTTGGTCTGTTGTATGATTACCCTATGCCAATGCATCAATACAAATGCGCAAACGAATGCACACACAATTCACTCATCCACGAGCAAAGCCACGCTTATTTAATCACGAGGTAGAGTTTTCCTGCAGAAACGTGCTTGGTTAAGGCGATTCTAAACTATTCTGATCAAGGCCAAAGGTCCCCAAGGTGCCCCCATTATAGGGACCTCTCAATCTCTCAGTCTTCGGATCATGCACGAAACTCTGTGTCGACATCCTTGGACCAAAAGAAGAGAGTTATCACTTGAGTTGGTGGTTTTCCGACAACGGTTGTAGCCCCATGTGCCAACAAGCCGGTCGTATTTGCCACCCACTACCCATAGGTATTCACTCTTGCCCCCGGGTATAGAGGGACTGTTGTGTGCAAGGGTTTTTTGTGTACAATTTATATTTCAGACAATTTGCAGAAAATATTCATACAACAATTATTAAAGCCATACAAAGAAGGGTAAAGATGTAATTTCAAATCTTTACTTGGTTTGAATTTATCCGTCACTAAATGGGATCAACTCTCTAGCTTCCCCAGTGGAGTCGCAATTTGTCGCCACCGTCCGTTCCGACGTCTAGGGACATCTCGAACGTTTATGCGAGCGGTCGCGAAAAGATGGTTTAGACTCGCGTTTATTTAAAAATGTGTTCATTGCTCCCAAGGTGCTCAACAACTGAACTATCCTCTAATAAAAGCAAGGTTTTTGCAAAAAGGTTCTTATGGATTCGCCACCAATGTTTTGACTATTGAACATACAAGGACTTTATATTGAACTTACAAAAACATGAAGCTTGATGATTTTGATGATGATTCAAGAACAAAGAACTTAGAGAGTTGAAGACTTGTATTATTGTGTAATAACTCTGTTTTGATGAGTTTGAGTCTGTAATATTAGAGTCTAAGATAGCCGGTACATAGTCTACTCTTTAGAAGCTTCAAAAACTCATATTTATCAAAAAGTCTCGGGTTTAATCGATTAAAAGACCAAATAATTGATTATTACAATGAGAAAAACCATTTTCTGTATCAGCTCACTGTGATAATTAATTAACACACCTGTTAATCGATTAACAGGGCAAATAATCGATTAAACCAGTGCGCTTTGGGATTCTGTTGATTTTGGCTCTGTAATAATCGATTAACACTTGAGATAATTGATTATTTCAGTCAGATTTGCATTTTGAACTTCAAATTAAACCTATTTTCGAAAACCCTAGTCCCAATACACCAAGTTTCGAAAATCCCCAATTCCCAAACTCTAATTCATCTACTTAAGGTTCTCTATGGCTCTAAAAAAATTGAACAACTTTTTTCAAACAAAAGTTAAGAGTTGTGATTGCCAGAGAACTGTTTGTTGGAGGAAAAAGGGGCTTTTGGAACCTGGTGTGGGCTAGAAGCGATAAGAATCACTAAGTGGAGTTCTTAATGGATTGTGTGTTGTGCCGTCTCTAGGGAAAGTTGTTCTTCATCTCTTGTGTGACTCAAGAGAGGTGTTTTCGTTACCTTATCTTTTTCATTTGTAATTTGCTTGTATAACTTTGATTGTAGTGACAGCGTTAATCCTCTGTTTGAGTGATTAGCAACTGGACGTAGGGTCTTTTGATGCTAACCAGTATAAATCTTCTGTGTAAGACTCTATCCTTATTCTATTTACGTTTACACAGTATTTTAATCGGTAAAATTTGGGGAAAATTTTTAAAACCTAATTTTTATTAAGAAACCAATTCACCCCCCCTCTTGGTTTTTGTCCGTTCACGCAAACATTCCATTGCGCAATTCTAACAAGTGGTATCAGAGCTTGCTTTGATAGTCATTAAAATTTTTCGAAAATGGCCGGACAAAATCAAACTTTTGCCGAAGGTGCTTCTATCAACAGACCCCCACCTTTTGCGGGTCAAAATTATCCTTTCTGGAAAGTAAGAATGCAAATCTTTTTAGAGTCTATTGATAGAGGTGTTTTGGACGCTATTTTAAACGGTCCCTATATTCCTAAAGTTACTGAAAACGGAGTAGACGTTCCTAAACCATTTTCTAGATGGACAGTGGAGGAAAATAGAAAAGCTCAATTTGACGTTAGGGCTAGAAATATTATTTCATTTGCTTTAACCCTTGATGAGTTTTACAGGATCTCCATTTGTAAAAGCGCTCAAGAGATGTGGGAAATGCTAAGAGTGACCCACGAAGGTACCGATGATGTTAAGAGTGCACGGAAAAATTCTCTAATCCAAGAATATGAGATGTTCCAAGTGCAACAAGGCGAAACGATATTTGACGTTCAAAAGCGTTTCACACACATTGTGAACCATCTCACCGGATTAGGTAAAATTTTTGACGTTGATGAATTAAATGTTAAAATCTTGAAATCTTTGGATAGGAAATGACAACCTAAAGTGACGGCCATCCCGGAGTCACAAAACCTTGTCACAATGTCTATGGCGGCGCTCTTTGGAAAGTTGAGAGAGCATGAGCTTGAGCTAGGAAGGCTAAATGATGAGGAAGGACAATATCAAAAGAAGAACTTAGCCTTCAAAACTGGAAGAGTAAAAAGGAAGAAGAAGACTCAAGAATGAAGAAGAAGAATTGAGTCTCATGATTAAGAAGTTCACAAAATTCATGAAAGCCAAAGGAAGACATCCATTCAAAGGTAAAGGAAAGGTAAGAGAAAATACTTCTGTAAATATCAAATGCTATGGTTGTGGTGAAACAGGACATGTGAAGACCGAATGTCCAAACGAGAAAAATGAAGAAAACAAAGGCAAAAAGTTCTTCAAGAAGAAAGCCTACATCGCTTGGGACAATAGTGATTCAAGTTCGGAATCAAGTGACTCAGAAATTGAAGCCAATATTTGCTTAATGGAAAATGACAACATATCTTCCGACTTTGAGGAAACTTCCAAATTAAAGAAGTCTATGTGGTATCTTGATAGTGGATGCTCTAAACATATGACCGGAGACAAAACAAAATTTGTGAGTTTCAAAGCTAAAGAACAAGGATATGTAACTTATGGGGACAACAACAAAGGAAAGATTCTTGGAATTGGAAATATAGGTGGTGCAAACACTTTGGAGATTAAGGATGTGCTTCTTGTTGATGGGCTAAAGCATAATCTCCTTAGCATAAGTCAACTATGTGACAAAGGATTTAAGGTAATCTTTGAAAGTAAGTTTTGTACCATACATTTGATAGATTCCGAAAATGTAGCATTGAAAGGCATTAGGCATAATAACATATACTTGATTGATTTGGATTGTATACATGATACTAGTATAACATACTTAATTGCTAAGGAAGAAAACCCTTGGTTATGGCATAAGAGAGCAGCTCATATAAATATGCATCATTTAAACAAATTGATATCAAAAGACTTAGTTGTTGGTTTGCCTAAGTTAAAGTTTGAAAAAGATAGATTAGGTGATTCATGTCAAAAAGGTAAACAAGTAAAATCATCATTTAAATCAAAGAACGTTATTTCCACATCAAAACCTTTAGAATTATTACATTTAGACTTATTTGGTCCTTCTAGGATAAAAAGCTTTGGTGGAAATTATTATGGTCTTGTGATTGTTGATGACTTTTCTAGATATACTTGGACATTTCTCTTAACAATGAAAATTGAAGCTTTTAAGGTCTTTAGGAAGTTTGCAAAGCAAATTCAAAAAGATAAAGACTTAAGAATTAAAGTTTTAAGAAGTGACCATGGTGGTGAATTTCAAAATGAAAGGTTTGAAAATTATTGTGAGGAAAATGGTATATTACATAATTTTTCTGCTCCTAGGACTCCCCAACAAAATGGTGTAGTTGAAAGGAAAAATAGGTCACTAGAGGAACTTGCTAGAACAATGTTAAATGAATCAAATGTTCCTAAATATTTTGGGGTTGATGTTGTAAGTACTGCATGTTACGTTTTGAATAGAATGCTCATTAGGCCAATTATAAAATCAACTCCCTATGAATTGTTAAATGGTAGAAAGACTAATGTTGCTCATTTGAAAATATTTGGATGTAAGTGCTTTGTGTTAAATAATGGAAAGGACAACTTAGGAAAATTTGACTCAAAAGCCGATGAAGACATTTTCTTAGGTTATTCACTAACTAGCAAAGCATATAGAGTGTTTAATAGAAGAACTTTAAATGTTGAAGAATCTATACATGTTACTTTTGATGAAATTGTAGACCTTGGGGGAAATCCTCTTGAGTCAAATAAAGAACTTGCAGGTGATGATGAGTATATAAGAGAGGCTCTTGATGAATTGTATTTGGAAGAAAATGAGCCTTCTCAAACGCTTGAATTAGCAAAAGAATGGCAATCACCAAGAGGACTTTCAATGGACAATATTATTGGTGATATCTCAAAAGGGGTAAGAACTAGAAATATGACTAATTTCTGCATGTCTGTAGCTTTTGTGTCACAGATAGAACCCAAAAATGTTGAGGAAGCGCTTAAAGATGACCAATGGTGCATAGCTATGCAAGAGGAACTTAATCAATTTGAAAGGAATCAAGTCTGGGAATTAATCCCAAGAGAAGAATCACATCAAGTAATTAGAACTAAATGGGTATTTCGAAACAAAATTGATGAAGATGGAAATATAACAAAGAATAAAGCCAGACTTGTTGCCAAAGGCTACTGTCAGGAGGAAGGTATTGATTATGATGAAACTTATGCTCTTGTTGCTAGAATTTGCTAAGATAATGCAGGGAGAGTTTGAAATGTCTATGATGGGAGAATTAACATTCTTCCTTGGACTTCAAATCAAGCAACTTAAAGATGACATTTTTGTCTCTCAAACCAAATACTGCAAAGAGATTCTCAAAAATTTTGGAATGGACACTTCAAAGGAAGCTAACACACCCATGGGAACTTCATGTTATTTAGACAAGGATGAATCAGGTTTGGAAATTAATCAATCCATGTATAGAGGTATGATAGGTTCTCTGTTATACTTAACTACAAGTAGACCTGATATTATGCATTCTGTTTGTGTGTGTTCTAGATTTCAATCATGTCCAAAAGAATCTCACCTAACTGCAGTTAAACGTATTTTAAAATATTTAAAAGGAACTACTGGTTTTGGTTTATGTTATCCATCTGAAGCTTGTACTAGCTTAATAGGTTATTCTGATGCTGATTATGGTGGATGAAAAATAGATAGAAAAAGTACTAGTGGGACATGTCATTTGTTAGGATCATCATTAGTATCTTGGCATTCTAAGAAACAGGCATGTGTTGCTTTATCCACCACTGAAGCTGAATATATTGCAGTTGGTAATTGTTGTGCTCAAATTTTGTGGATGAAACAACAACTAGAAGATTTTAGTATATTTCTAAATATTCCTTTGATGTGTGACAATACAAGTTCAATCAATCTTACTAAGAATCCAATAATGCACTCTAGGACTAAGCATATAGAAATTAGACATCATTTCTTGAGAGATCATATAAGTAAAGGAAACTGTAAAATTGAGTATGTTGATACAAAGCATCAATTAACAGATATTTTTACTAAGCCTCTTCCCAAGGATAGATTCTATGATCTTAGAAGAGACTTAGGGATATTATAAATAGCTCAAATTCTGCTTAATTAAACAGTTTTTGGATGGTTGTAATGTTATAATCCATTATGTAGGGTGTTAATAGATTATCATGTGTCTAAACCTCAAAAATTTGATGAGCTCTCTGGAATAATCGATTATTTGAAGTTATAATTGATTATTTGCACCCAAGACGTCCAAAATATGACATTTCTCACTGGATTAATCGATTAACTCCTTAGATAATCAATTAAATACAGTGTTAATCGATTAACTGCTTGAATTAATCGATTAAAGGGGTCTGTTACTAGTTTAATTGTTTAATTCAAGCTTTAATCGATTAAATCTGGTTGGTTTGGTCTTCTAGCCATTGCAAACGGCTCTCTTGGCCCCCATGCACTCCCATATGACCGTTGGAGATGTTTGGTTATAAATAGGGACCTCCATTTCACTTCTCCACACCTCTAACTCTTGAATCCAAGCTTTCTTGCTTCATTCTATCATTCTTGCCTTCTTCTAACATCACTTGTCTTCCTAATCTTTCTTAATACTCCTCTAATTCTTCAATGGCCTCATCTTCTCGTGCTAAAATTCCCACCAGAAGAAGATCTGCACCTTCATCTCATCCCCGTCACAATTCTGTGGAAGGATAGATCTCTGATGCTGAGGGCCGACAGGAATTTTCTAAATTTTTGGAAGGAACGAGGAATTATCACTCCTAAATTCCTTATTGGTGATCAATTCATCAATAGGGGATTTAATTTTCCTAATCTTCTTGAAATTCAAGGAGTTCTCCCTTTTATCCAAATGCAAGGTACGTATTATCCTGACTTAGTTAGGGTATTTTACTCTTGCTTTAAATTTAGAGATCAAGTAGCTACCTCTCGTGTTAAGGGAGTATCCATTATTCTTGATGACGATATTTGGGAAAACGTTGCACATTTTCCTATAAGAGATGATGCTATTAACGTTTTTGGTGAGTTAGATGATTTTGACAAGATCATGGCTTACCATTCTTTTCTTCGTAACCCTTCCATGGAGATTGGACGTCTCCTTCTAGCTGGACCTTTGAAAAAGGAGGAATGCATGCTCCTGCATTTACTCGTCTGGATCCTATGTCTCCGGGCAACCAATCATGCACAATGCTCTTCAATAGATCTTCGCATTATTCATGCAATAATGAATAATGAGCCTCTAGATTGGGGCAGCCTCGTCACCATGACTATGTTGAAAGCCAAACGTCATCCCACCTTCAAAATTCCATATGCCCTCCTTATTTCTCGCATTCTTGAATACAAAGGAGTGAATGTCGAAGGTGAATAAACAGTTCGAACGACAAACTTAAAACGCATGCTAGACAGCACATTAACCCAACTCCAAATGGTGTGTGTTAATAATACTTTTGTTCACAAGGATGATGTTCCAAACATAGATGGAGATGATGAAGATTTTGACGAAGATATGCCTCCTGCTGCTGAGTTTCCCTCTGATCAGATCCAAAGTGTTGAAACTTCCTCTGCTCATCCTGAAACCCGTCAATCTATGGAAGACATGTTATCTAATATGAACCAGAGGATGCAGGCGTTCTTCACTCTTTCTGGAGTACGACATGAGGAAATCATTCGTCGTATCTCTGACGTAGATGATAAAGTGTGTCACTTAGAAAATAAATTTGATGCTCACTTTCATAGCAATAGTGAAGAATTTTAATATTACTTGTATTTCTTGTATTGTAAATCACTTTCACTTATGAAATAAAATTTGGTATTCCTTTATTGCTTTGTTTGAGGGGGAGTTATATCCAAGTTATGCATATTTTGAGGGGGAGCTCTTAATTTTTTGATCATAATCAAAATAGGGGGAGAAATATTTAAAGCCTCTTATGATTAAATTTAAATATTATCTGGTATGTTTAATGTGTTTGTTAGTGTGACAGATAAAACAGGTTATTACAAGGATTTAAAAGAAAATTTTGATCATCATCAAAAAGGGGGAGATTGTTGAACATACAAGGACTTGATGTTGAACTTACATGAACATGAAGATTCATGATTTTGATGATGATTCAAGAACAAAGAACTTAGAGAGTTGAAGACTTGTATTATTGTGTAATAACTTTGTTTTGATGAGTTTGAGTCTGTAATATTAGAGTCTAAGATAGCCGGTACATAGTCTACTCTTTAGAATCTTCAAAAACTCATATTTATCAAAAAGTCTCGGGTTTAATCGATTAAAAGACCAGATAATCGATTATTACAGTGAGAAAAATCATTTTCAGTATCAGCTCACTGTGATAATCGATTAACACACCTGTTAATCAATTAACAGGCCTGTTAATCGATTAACAGGGCAAATAATCAATTAAACCAATGCATTTTGGGGTTCTGTTGATTTTGGCTTTGTAATAATCGATTAACACTTGAGATAATCGATTATTTCAGTCAGATTTTCATTTTGAACTTCAAATTAAACCTATTTTTGAAAACCCTAGACCCAATACACAAGTTTCAAAAATCCCCAATTCCCAAACCCTAATTCATATACTTAAGGTTCTCTATGGCTCTCAGAAAATTGAACAACCTTTTTCAAACAAAAGTTAAGAGCTGTGATTGCTAGAGAACTGTTTGTTGGAGGAAAAAGGGGCTTTTGGAACCTGGTGTGGGCTAGAAGCGATAAGAATCACTAAGTGGAGTTCTTAGTGGATTGTGTGTTGTGCCGTCTCTAAGGAAAGCTGTTCTTCATCTCTTGTGTGACTCAAGAGAGGTGTTTTCGTTACCTTATCTATTTCATTTGTAATTTGCTTGTATAACTTTGATTATAGTGACAACGTTAATCCTCTGTTTGAGTGATTAGCAACTGGACGTAGGGTCTTTTGATGTGAACCAGTATAAATCTTCTGTGTAAGACTCTATCCTTATTCTATTTACGTTTACACAATATTTTAATCGGTAAAATTTGGGGAAAATTTTTAAAACCTAATTTTTATTAAGAAACCAATTCACCCCCCCCCCTCTTGGTTTTTGTCTGTTCACGCAAACATTCCACTGTGCAATTCTAACATTTACCATAAACATTGGAAAAGGATAAAAAGGTGTTGATTTTAAGAAAAACCAAACTTGGCCATTATAACCAGAGTTAGGTAAGGGAGTTAGTTACGCGTGGGGAAGGTTTTAGCACCCCCACGACGCCCCTTTCGGGTTCCCTATGACGAATTAATTCTTAAAGTAAAGATTAAGAGAAATTACGCTATTACCCTATTTTATTATACAATATTAAAAAAGGGCTACCTACATGCTTTTTTTTTCTATCGCATACATAAAGCAGTAAATAAAGCAATAAAAGAGAAGAGAAGTGAAAAGAACCTCCGTAGCAAGCTTTTTATTTTCAAATCTTCAACTGTGAGGATGCGTTTTGGCAATCCCCCGTACTACAAAGACTCTCCTCCCCGAATACAGGACCGACACTACAAAAACTTTAAGAAGAATCAAATGCCAGAAGAAACTTCCTTAACCGATTGTTACCTTATAGGCAATCGGAGAGATAATTCGGAAGAGGGAGAGAAGAGAGGAGTGAGGTGTGTCTAAAAGTTGCAAATGAGGCCCCTATTTATAGTTTTTTCAGCCAGCCAGCTCGGGACGGCCGTCTGGGGTCCAGAAAACAGGGACCACGGTCTGAAACGGTTGGGACGGCCGTTTGAGATTTGGGACGGCCGTCTCAGGTGGTATTTTTGGGTGAGACGCGCGTCTCACATCTGGGACGTGCATCTGCCCTGTCTGGGACGACTGTTCTGCTTTCTGGGAAGGCTGTCTCGAGTGTTCTGGCCAAATTTTGTGTTCTGGGACTCCAGGGAAGCTTTCCTTTCTTCAGACGAAAGCCGGTTGATGCCGATGGATGTCCACCGAAGCTTTACCCGCCTTCAGAGAGAAAGTCTTCTGGTCTTTATTGAGAGACCGAGCAAAATTAGGGGTCTACAGGCAGCCAATAAGAACATCAAGAAAATCATCCAAAAGTTGGTAATAACATATAAAGATTGACATGAAATGTTACCATTTGCCCTGCACGGATACCGAAGTACTGTACGAACCTCCACCGGAGCCACTACATTCTCCCTCGTATATGGCATGAGAGCAAAATTGACAGAGGCAGAATGGGTCCAAAATCGGTATGACCAATTGAACCTAATCAAAGAAAAACGACTGGATTCCATATGTCATGGACAAGTCTACCAAAAGAAAATTAAAAGGGCTTACGACAAAAAAGTCAACCCCCACACTTATCACGAGGGGGATCTAGTAATAAAGAAACTACTTCCAGCCCAAAAGGATAAAATCGGAAAATGGGCGGAAAATTATGAGGGACCTTTTGTGGTCAAGCGAGCTTTCTCAGGAGGAGACCTTATCCTCACCAATATGGACGGAGAAGAGTTTCGACATCCAGTCAACTCAGACGCAGTAAAGAAATATTACACTTAAAAGACATTGCTCATGACCCGTCAGGACGAAAACTCATAAAGAGCATCCTGGGTAAAAGATAGGGTCCTTATTCCTCACTAGGACATGTCCTAGGAAAAAATTAAAGGTCAAAAAAAAAAAAAAGTAAAAGAGAGCAATGATTACCTTAGTCGAAAACCGCAAGGTGACTAAGGTAATACCCTTCCAAAAGCAAGAAGACTTCACATGGTCTTCACTCCGGGCTTGGGCATCTCGACTAAGGTAACTAGGAGAAACAGAGAGACAGATGTTAGGGACATGATTGTTATAGCTTATACAGTGTAGCCAACCTTGGCCAATCGTGCTTCCAAATCCCTTTTGTAAATCCTTCTGTAAAAATAAACTGTTTGCTTATATTAATAAGATTGTCTTTCACTTCTTCTTTTCTCTTGACCAATTTATGAAAATGCCTTTGTATTAATGAAACATGAACACGTGTAAAGAACCAACGCAAGAAAGAACAAGGAAGGCAAAGAAAAAGATAAAGAACGATGCCTGCTAGGTCATTCTTAGGCAAAAATTAGGGCAGCCTGCTAGATCGAAAACCCGTAAAGGGCGATCTAGGCAAAAGTTAAGGCATTCATAAAAAGAAAAAAAAAGTCCACTAAGATATCCTAGACAAAAATAAGGCAGCCTGCTAGATTGAAAACCCGCAAAGGGCGGTCTAGGCAAAAGAAAGGGCTAAACCATAAAGATAGAGCCCATCAACGAAATAATAGTCACTTTCTAGATGCATCGAATAAAAATAGATTGCATTTAAGGCATCCACACAAAGTAGTCACGTAAAACGACTTTGTCAAAATTGAAAAAAACAAAAATAAATGATAAAGAATAAATCGCCTCAGATAAGTAACGAAAAGTACTCATCCACATAAGGAGACTAGCTCCATGTTTGTGTTTACAGAAAGCACTCAAAACAAGGCTCTACGCCCAAAGGGATTAGCCTACTCAGAGGCACCATCTCGTCATTTGGCAAGTCGATACCGTCGTCCCGATTGGCGAGACGACCATGTCGCCATTTGTCAAAGACGAGACCGCAGTCCTGAATGGCGAGACGGCCGTCTCGACCTGATAGGCGCGAATCCCTATAAAAGGAGGGTGCTCTCCCCTTCATTTCACACAGTTCTTCCTCATTTCCTTCTAGCATTTCTCAAAATTCTTCTCCTAGAGCCCCTCTGAAGCATTTCCGGAGTTTTCTAAGTGTCTTTAGAGAGTTTTTATAGCGTCGTAAGAGAGAAAAGTCGACGTTGTAGAGCGAAGGGTTACCAAAACGCACCCTTATTTTTTAATGAAAATTAATCAAAGCTTGCTCCAGAGGTTTCTTCAATCTCTCTCTCTCTTTACTGTCTTTTTACTTATATTAATTTGTGCAATAGTTACTAGGGCCATGTAGTCATTATCTTTTGATTCCGCAAATAAAAGGGTAAAAGCATCATTTTAAAAGTTTGTTTATAAAATGACCGGCCTGTCATAGGGAACCCAAAAGGGGCGTTGTGGGGGTGCTAATACCTTCCCCACACGTAACTAACTCTCTTACCCAACTCTAGTTATAATGGCCAAAGTTGGTTTTTCTTAAAAACCAACGCCTTCTTTTCCTTTTCCGATGTTTTCGAAAAAAACATCAGTGGCAACTCCATAAGAAACCCTTCGAAAATTTGCTTTTAGGTCCAGCCCGGTTATCGGACAACCTAAAAGCTCCCTTTCGAAAATCTCGCCCTTGGGTCCAGCCCAGTTATCGGACAACCTAAAGGCGTTGTAACACCACCCATATAAAACGCGAAAATGGAAGTCGGAACCATCGCGTCGCTCCGACCTCCTCTTTTGACGGCGGCGACATTTATTTATAGAGAGTGTACATTCCACTACACCATGCTACAAAGCACTTTTTGACAGAAATAGAAAAGGCTAAATAAACCCACAGGCGGGTTCGGATTTCTATGTAATTCCTCTTCGGCTTCCCGTACATGATGAGCGAGTACAGGGCGAGACGGGCATCCCAAGGTCGAGACGGCCGTCCCAACCTTCCCTGGCCAAGTGGGACGGCCGTCCCAAGTGGGACTGCCAGTCCCAGGTTTCAGGTGGTCTCAGCCTTTGTAAAAGAGGCAGTTGGGACGGCCGTCCCAACCCAGACGGCCGTCCCAAATGTGCAGGCAGCGAAAAACTATAAATAGGAGGCTCATTTGCCACTGTTTGACACACCAGACAACTCCCAGTACTTGTCTATCCTCTTCCCTCTTCGAATGAACTCTCTGATTGCCTTGATAAGGTAACAATCAGTTAAGGAATCATATTCCAGCATTCGATTCTTCTGTAAAATTGAGTCGAGTCGATCTTGTATTTGGAGAGGAGAGTCTTTGTAGAGCGAAGGATTGCCAAAAAGCATCCTCACGATTAAAGATTCGTAATACAAAGCTTGCTACGGAGGTTCTGTCCAATTCTCTTCTCTTTTACTACTTTATTTATTGCTTTCTGTATGCAATAAGAAATAAAGTCATGTAGATAGCCATTTTTAACATTATGCAATAAAATAGGGTAATCGCGTAATTTCTTGTAATCTTCACTTAAATGAATTAATCCGTCATAGGGAACCCGAAAGGGGCGTTGTGGGGTGCTAACACCTTCCCCACACGTAACTAACTCCCTTACCTAACTCTGGTTATAATGGCCAAGTTTGGTTTTTATTAAAATCAACGCCTTTTTATCCTTTTCCAATGTTTATGGTCAAAACATTGGTGGCGACTCCAAAAGAACCCTTTTTTCGAAAACGTTGCTTTTATTAGAGGATAGTTCAGTTGTTGAGCACCTCGGAAGCAATGAGCATAATTTTAACATAAAACGCGAGTCTTAACCATCTTTTCGCAACCGCTCGCATAAACGTTCGAGATGTCCCTAGACGTCGGAACGGACGACGGCGACAGATGGAGACTCCACTGGGGAAGCTAGAGAGTTGATCCCATTTAGTGACGGATAAAACTCAAACTAAGTAAAGACTTGAAATTACGCCTTTACCCTCTTCCGTATGTTTTATTGTATGGCTTTAATAATTGCTGTATGATTATTTTTTGCAAATTGTCTGAAATATAAATTGCACACAAAAACCCTTGCACACAACAGTCCCTCTATACCCGGGGGCAAGAGTGAATACCTATAGGGAGTGGGTGGCAGATACGACCGGCTTGTTGGCACACGGGGCTACAACCGTTGTCGGAAACCACCAACTCAAGGTGATAACTCTCTTCTTTTGGTCTAAGGATGTCGCCACGGAGTTCCGTGCATGACCCGAGGACTGAGAGATTGAGAGGTCCCTATAATGGGGGCACCTTGGGGACCTTTGTCCTTGGTGAGAACAGTTTAGAACCACCCAAACCAAGCACGTTTCTGCAGAAAAACCCTACCTCGTGATTAAATAAGCGTGGCTCTGCTCGTGGATGTATGAATTGTGTGTGCATTCGTTTGCTGCATTTGTATTGATGCATTAGCATAGGGTAATCATACAACAAAAATAGTGAAAAACCCTAAAAATCATAAAAGTGATAAGATAAACCACTTTATCTCGGACAGTCTTCAGTTAAGCTAGCCTGGTTTCAGGTTCTTTGTAATCTAAGTAGCCACGTTGACCGACAGAAGAGATAAAGGGTCATAAAAAATATAAAACAAATTAAAGACATAAAAATATCTTTTACAATAAAAAGATTTTCGACAAAGTCGTATCATTCATACCACATCATCCAATAAGTGGTAAAATTAAGAGAGAAAATAAATGCACTAAGAAAAGTATGCATAATCATAATAAAGTCTCTTATACATAAACACATTCATTCTAGGATTTATTAGATATCCTTAGACAATAGCGAAAGAGACCCAAGTGCGTTTATCACCTTCCTAGAAGAGATAAGTGCGCTAAGGTATGTTGGCAACCTTTGAAAAAAGGAAGTTAACACATTAAGGTGGGTATGGTACCCTTAAAACATAGGCTTTTGAGAAGATACCAAAGCTATTGTCTAAGGCATATCTATTTCACACTAATCATTTGAAATAAAAAGCTATAATAAAAACCGTTAAAATCATTTAGAAAGTGGCTGGTCTTCTGCCCGTCCTCACTCGTGCTAAGAAAGCTAAGAAGATGGAGCAACTAGAAGAGCAAAACCGAAAGCTCACCACTGAGCTTAATACGCTGAAAGAGCAAATGGCTCAAATGTTGGAAATGATGCGTCAACAGAATCTCCACAAAGAGGGTCCTCAAAGTGGACAAGCCTCTCACCAAGAAAAAGAAGAGGAACCTCAGGATGAGCATGACCAATCTGATACAAGAGCAGTACATATTCATGCTCCGGAAGTATCAAAGCAACAAATTACTGCTCTTGAAGAGAGGCTGAGAGCCATGGAGGGGCATAACTTTGATGTAAAAGAGGCGGCTGATATGTGCCTCGTTAAAAACATCCAATTCCCTAACAAATTCAAAACTCCGGACTTCCCAAAATATATGGGACTAACTTGCCCCAAAAGCCATCTTACGATGTACTACCGTAAGATGGCTGCATATGCTGACAACGAGAAGCTCCTGATCCATTGCTTTCAGGAGAGCTCAGCTGAATCAACCCTAAACTGGTATATGCAATTACAAGGAGGGCAAGTCCAAACATGGAGACATCTAGCAGATGCTTTTCTTCGTCGCTATAAATACAATATTGATCTGACCCCTGAAAGAGCAGATCTACAATTGCTAAGCAAGAAAAACGATGAATCCTTCAAAGCATATGCCCAAAGATGGAGGGAATGGGCAGCACAAGTAGAACCTCCTCTGTCTGACAAAGAAACCACATCCATGTTCATCAATTCTCTGACTGGTCCCTATTATGACAAAATGATAGGGAACACATCAACACTCTTTGCGGATGTGGTAATTATAGGAGAAAGAGTAGAGCAAGGTCTGAAAAGCGGAAGAATTACACAACATACTTCCTCTAATTCCTCTACTCCAAATGTTAAGAAGAGCTTCGGAAAGAAGAAGGAAGGAACTGTGAATGCAATCAACATTGTCACTCCTTCTTCTTCCTCACAGCAGACCAAGTCACGCAGACCAGAAAGGAAATTCACTCCAATACCTACCTCCTATGGAAGTCTGCTGTTAAAATTGTTGGATACTAAAATCCTTGTGCGCATCCCTCCCAAGAAAATGGAGCCACCATATCCAGAATGGTATAAGCCGAACGAAAAATGCAATTATCATTCGGATGCTCCGGGACACTCCATGGATAACTGCATGGCCTTAAAACATAAGGTCCAAGATTTAATAGATGCAGGGTGGATTACATTTGACGCCTCTACTCCAAAAGTAGATGATCAGCCTCTTTCCAAACCCGAATGAAGGATGGGCTAAGGAAGATCAGCAATTTAGGGCTCATCATTTTTGTCATCTAATAAAAATAACTACAAAAAAAATATATAATAAAAAATATATCAAAAAGCTTCCGATGTATTTCTCGTGATCCTCGCTCATGATCACGAGATTTTTGATTAATATGGGCTTTGTAAATATTTCTTTCTATCAATACAACGAGGCATTATTCATAATATTCATATTCTTTTTCATTCTTTTCCCTCTCACACATTTAATAACGAAATCTAAAACAAAGCATAACTGTACAGTCATGTCTGTGATTGAAAACTCTCTGGAAGACCCGAAAGCCGAAGGCGAATGGATTGAGTCAGACAGTGAGGAGGGGACCATTTCCCCGGACATGCAAAGACTGTTAGAAAAAGAAGCTCAATCGATACAGCCCCATCAGAAAAAACTAAGGCCTTCAATTTGGGACAAGGAGACAATAGGAAAGAAGTAAATGTCGATACCCAAATTGATAATATCAGGGAAGGGGCAATAACACCTTTGCGCTTATACATCGGATAAAGTTGTACTGTGGATATGCACAAAAGAATTTTCCGTCAATGAAGATATCTCCAATATAGCCAGCATTGGGGGCAGGACAATAAGCAAAAAAAATTATTCATCCAAGGAGCTACAAGATAATGCTCCTAAAAACAAAGGAAAAATAAAGAAACCGAAGAGGCAAAAGGAAAAAAGAATCCAAGGGGAAGATTAAGTAGACCTTGGAGTCACGGTGCTAGGGCAGTTTCTTCAACGCTCCACCGAAAAATCAAATTCGTGGTAGGCTACAAGTTGATCATGGTTCAAGCTAAAGACTACACTCGAATCAGTGAGCCGTCCACCACACCTTAAATGGATGCGGCTGAAAAAGACATTTGAAAATATGGAAAGACTTCCTAGCAGTTTAAAAAGTGGCCCATATAATGAAGAGATATGGATACAACCCATACAAGGGCTTGGAAAGGATGCTCAAGGAATAAGAGAGCCACCAAATTTTAAGGATAATCCTTTAAAGTACGACCCTACAAAAGATCAGTCGTACAAAGAAAAGAGAAGTCTCCCCTTCATACCTCAAAGACGATCTCCCGAAAAGAGGGATATTAGTGCAAAGAGTGGCATTAGTCATTAGATTTCCTCCTTCCGATTTTAAGGGATGTAAACCCAAGGACTATTAGAGATCACTCCTTGGGGTGTGCCCGACCCCCAAGCATCTCTAGGGCACACATTTTCCCTAAAATTACAAAAGAATGCTATTCTTACTATCTGCTTCTCTTCTTGCTAAACATGTCTATACCCCATTAAATAACCATGTTTAGACAAACGTTTTGTTTCAAATGCGTCAGAACAATCAAAGCGCTATAAACAAAATAAAGTCCGCTAGGTATCCCAAAAATAGAAAAGGGGAACCTAGACAAAAGTTAGGACTTAACACAATATCCTAGGCTGAAAACCCAAAAGGGCGAACTAGGAAAGTTAATTAGTCACAAATAGGCGCCATAAAGTAATCAGTTGAAGACGCCACCTCATTAAAACAAAACGTTTGCCTAAACTAGCCTAAACACAGACCAACATTGGCTAGCCATTCTTACAGAAACTATTATTTCATAAAAAAAAATCTCGCTAAAACACAAGCCTTTGCAATAAATCCCTTTCTTTCTATTCTCTTGACCCTTCACCACAAAGCATTCAAGTAATTGACTAGGAAATGTGGAACTATAGTGATCAATAGGAGGATTGAAATCCCTAAGGAAGGGAAGAGGGGCATTGATATGACAATTGCTCTATATTCAAAATGATTACTCTTCGGTTATAGCAAAGATCCAAGACGGCAAATCGGTATAGCTAATCATGTTGATAAAAGCACATGATGATGGAAGAAAAATTAACAGAAGCTGAATGGGTTCAAAGCCGATATGACCAGCTAAACCTTATTGAAGAAAAACGGCTGAATATTATATGTTACGGACAAGCCTATTAAAGGAAAATAAAAAAAGGCTTACAAAAAAGGTCAACCCTCATATTTACCAAAAGAAGGATTTAATGGTAAATAAGTTGCTTCCAGCCCAAAACAATAAAATTGGAAAATGGGCATTGAACTATGAAGGACCCCTTGGGGACAAATGAGCTTTCTCGGAAGGGGCTCTTATCCTCATCAATATAGATGGAAAAGAACTTCGACACCCGATCAACTTCGATACGGTGAAGAAGTATTATGCTTGAAGACATTGCTCAAGACCCGTCAGAAATGAAAATCCGCAAAGGACATTCCTGGGCAAAAGATAGGGTCCATATTCCTCGCTAGGATACGTCCTAGGCAAAAAGAAGAGGTAAAAAAAAGTAAATAAAAAAAAAGAAACTAAGAGCAATGGTTACTTTAGTCGAAAACCGAAAAGGCGGCTAAAGTAACATTCTTCCGTAAGCAAGCAGCCGCATAGTCTTCACTCTGAGTTCAGGCATATCAACTGAAGCAATTAGGAGAACCAGGGGGCAGATATCATAGACATGACTGTATAAGCCTAAACAGTACAACCAACCCTGACCACCCATTCTTCTAAATACCTTTTGAAATCCTTCTATAAAAGAAATAAAACTTTTGCTCATTTATCAATAAAATTCCTTTTCATTTCCTTTCTCTTGACCAAATATTATGGAAATGCCTATTTATTGATAAATCATAATATTTCCTTTTGTGCATTTCCATAAAATGACTGTGGTTGACGACTCATTTCCTTTCTCTTTGTGCATTTCCACGACTCAACATCATCATCACATGAGTCGTCAACCACAGTCATTTGAAGCCTCAATCAACATCCTTCCATCTAAAAAGAAGGAAGCCATCAACGTAGAAAAGCCAACGGAAAGGCTTGATCATCCCCAAGAGGATCCTTGCCTACTCCAGAGGCAAAACAAAAAAGATTACCCACCACATGAGTCATCGAGCACACTCATCCAGAATCTCCGCCACTTCCTCAAAGGAGAATAAGGAGAATAAGGACTACACAAGAGTCCATCAAAGAAAATACAGAGTCAAATCCTCCATATCACCAGGGGCCAACAAAAAGAAAGAAAAGAAAAACTTTCATTCCCCAATACAGGCCACAACGAAAAAGGCCGAATAAAAATCTCCAAGTAGAGTATATCCAGAAAATCTACAAAAAGAGGAAAACAAAAATTTCCATTTTCCCGCTCAATAAAGAGCTTCACGAAAGTCAGGAGCCAAGAGTCCATCATCATCAAAATTCAAATAAAGGATTAGATCCCCCAAGAAAAGAAAATTCCCCAAGGATCGCAAAGAAAAAGAAAATCCCCCAGGGATCGCAAAGAAAAAGAAAAGAGAGAAAAATATATATCTTTTCAACCAAAGAAAAAAGCCAATGTACATAAAAAGGCGCACATATGTAAAAACCAATTCGCGAAAAAGAAATTCAAATTACGAGGAAAAGATAAAAACCCATTCCCCAGTAGGAATAAGACCATAGGCAAAGCCAGCTCAAACAACAACGTCCAATAAGGAGTCAAAAACTCCATCCCTCCCTAGGGGTTAATTCAAGAAAGATCCCCAGAAAATGATCAAATCCCTGGTGGATTACCAAAAAGAAAAAATCCCCAGCGGGCTTACCAGCAAAAGGCAAAATACAAAATCATATCCTCAGGGAGTTAATCGCCTATAACACCCAATATGAATATCCCTAGTGAAAGGCAAAATCTTCACTCCCAAGAATGCCTATGCCTACTAAGAGGCAAGCAAAGAGCCAATATCCCCAAGAAACGGGAAATCTGCCTACTCAGAGGTATTATCAAGAACAAATATCCTCAAGCAGAACATCAGCCTATTCAGAGGCGAAAAAAGATAAAGCCTTCACCACTATTGAAGCACCTGCCTAAAAACAAGAGGCACAATCAACAAGAAATCAACAAATCCCCAAGGGATTCCCGCCTAAACCACAAGCAACCAACAAGAAATCCCCGGCAAGACCGGATGGCTAAAAAGAAAAGCCAAAAACAAAGAAATCCCCGGCAAAGCCGGATGGCTAAACAAGAAAAGCCAAAAACAAAGAAATCCCCGGCAAAGCCGGATGGCTAAACAAGAAAGGCCAAAAACAAAGAAATCCCCGGCAAAGTCGGATGGCTAAACAAGAAAAGCCAAAAACAAAGAAATCCCCGGCAAAGCCGGATGGCTAAACAAGAAAAGCCAAAAACAAAGAAATCCCCGGTAAAATCGGATGACTAAAAAAGAAGAAAAGACAGAAAAGTCAATCATTCCCCATGGAATAGGCGCATGATCAAAGACAATAAGCCGCCAACACATATCCAAAAACCAGATGAGGGTTTGTACTCATCCATCAAAAGACTGAATGCCAAAAAAGAGCATCCCAAGAGCCTTATAGAATAGGGTTCGTACCAGGTGGGGGTAGGTACCCATGAGAGCCTTGCAAGACGCAGGTTCGTATCGGGTGGGGGTAGGTACCCATCAGAGCTTTGCAAGACGCAGGTTCGTACCGGGTGGGGGTAGGTACCCAACAGAGCCTTGCAAGACGCAGGTTCGTACCAGGTGGGGGTAGGTACCCATCAGAGCCTTGCAAGACGCAGGTTCGTACCGAGTGGGGGTAGGTACCCATCAGAGCCTTGCAAGACGAAGGTTCGTACCGGGTGGGGGTAGGTACCCATCAGAGCCTTGCAAGACGCAGGTTCGTACCAGGTGGGGGTAGGTACCCATCAGAGCCTTGCAAGACGCAGGTTCGTACCAGGTGGGGGTAGGTACCCATCAGAGCCTTGCAAGACGCAGGTTCGTACCGGGTGGGGGTAGGTACCCATCAGAGCCTTGCAAGACGCAGGTTCGTACCAGGTGGGGGTAGGTACCCATCAGAGCTTTACAAGACGTAGGTTCGTACCGGGTGGGGGTAGGTACCCATCAGAGCCTTGCAAGACGCAGGTTCGTACCAGGTGGGGGTAGGTACACATCAGAGCCTTGCAAGATGCAGGTTCGTACCAGGTGGGGGTAGGTACCCATCAGAGCCTTGCAAGACGCAGGTTCGTACCAAGTGGGGGTAGGTACCCACCAAATCCTTATAAAATAAGGTTTATACCGGATGAGGGTAGGTACTCATCAGAATCCAGCAAAAATGCAGATTCGTACCGGGTGGGGGTAGGTACCCACCAAAGCCTTATAAAATAAGGTTTATACCGGATGAGGGTAGGTACTCATCAGAATCTAGCAAAAATGCAGATTCGTACCGGGTGGGGGTAGGTACCCACCAAAACCTTATAAAATAAGGTTTATACCGGATGAGGGTAGGTACTCATCAGAATCTAACAAAAGGCAGATTCGTACTAGGTGGGGGTAGGTACCCACCAAAGCCTTATAAAATAAGGTTTATACCGGATGAGGGTAGGTACTCATCAGAATCTAGCATAATGCAGATTCGTACCAGGTGGGGGTAGGTACTCACCAGAGCCTTATAAAATAAGGCTTGTACCGGATGAGGGTAGGTACTCATCAAAACTTAGCAGGATGCATTAGGTGGAGTAAAATACTCACCTAAGCATTCACAAAAAATGGGTTACAAAGACCTTACTTCTATTAGAGGATAGTTCAATGTTGAGCACCTCGGAAGTAAGTACCCACAAGAGTTTAGCAAAATGCGAACTCATACCGGGTGAGGGTAGGTACTCACCAAAGCCTTGTAAAACAAGGTTTATACCTAGTGGGGGTAGGTACCCACAAGAGTCTAGCAAAGCACAGACTCGTACCAGGTGAGGGTAAGTACTCACCAGAGCCTTATAAAGTAAGGCTCAAACCAGATAGGGGTTGGTACCTATCAAAAATATATTTATCATCCGGAGGATCAGCAAAGAAGCATCCGAAGGATAACCGGGCAAAAGGGTTAACTCCTTCCCCTACCAACAAAAGGGAAAGCTTCCCGGGGGTCCCAGAACACAAAGGCTGGCCAAAACAGGGCGAGACGGGCGTCCCAAGGTCGAGACGGCCGTCCCAACCTTCCCTGGCCAAGTGGGACGGCCGTCCCAAGTGGGACTGCCAGTCCCAGGTTTCAGGTGGTCTCAGCCTTTGTAAAAGAGGCAGTTGGGACGGCCGTCCCAACCCAGACGACCGTCCCAAATGTGCAGGCAGCGAAAAACTATAAATAGGAGGCTCATTTGCCACTGTTTCACACACCAGACAACTCCCAGTACTTGTCTATCCTCTTCGCTCTTCGAATGAACTCTCTGATTGCCTTGATAAGGTAACAATCAGTTAAGGAATCATATTCCAGCATTCGATTCTTCTGTAAAATTGAGTCGAGTCGATCTTGTATTTGGAGAGGAGAGTCTTTGTAGAGCGAAAGATTGCCAAAAAGCATCCTCACGATTAAATATTCGTAATACAAAGCTTGGTACGGAGGTTCTGTTCAATTCTCTTCTCTTTTACTGCTTTATTTATTGCTTTCTGTATGCAATAAGAAATAAAGTCATGTAGATAGCCACTTTTAACATTATGCAATAAAATAGGGTAATCGCGTAATTTCTTGTAATCTTCACTTAAATAGGGAACCCGAAAGTGGCGTTGTGGGGTGCTAACACCTTCCCCACACGTAACTAACTCCCTTACCTAACTCTGGTTATAATGGCCAAGTTTGGTTTTTATTAAAATCAACGCCTTTTTATCCTTTTCCAATGTTATGGTCAAAACATTGGTGGCGACT
The DNA here is from genome assembly GCA_963425845.1 of Sphenostylis stenocarpa. Classification (NCBI taxonomy): domain Eukaryota; kingdom Viridiplantae; phylum Streptophyta; class Magnoliopsida; order Fabales; family Fabaceae; genus Sphenostylis; species Sphenostylis stenocarpa. The sequence goes on from OY731404.1 coordinate 52,540,935, forward strand.
CCAAAAGAACCCTTTTTTCGAAAACGTTGCTTTTATTAGAGGATAGTTCAGTTGTTGAGCACCTCGGAAGCAATGAGCATAATTTTAACATAAAACGCGAGTCTTAACCATCTTTTCGCGACCGCTCGCATAAACTCTCAAGATGTCCCTGGACGTCGAAACGGACGGCGGCAATAGGTACGCTTAGATAATCTCCACATCTAATGAGGATATGGCTAGGTCGAAACAAAGGGCATGCCCAGGATAAGCGATTGGCATCCCATTGTTCCAACTCGACCTTCCAATTCATGGTTAGACGTCGGTGGAGAGGGATTCTTGAGAAGCTCTTCAAAGGGTCGGGGAACATCCCCATGTGACTTGAGACATAAAAGTGCATGATACCCCACATGAATAGCAGCGAAGAGCAACATTTGAGTGTTCTTCCTTGCTTTTGGTGACAGAATTCGACTGAAAGCAAGGTGTTAGTAAGAAGTGCAGGCAAGGGACTCTTCGAGTGCACGTCCCAGGTGAAGAAGGCATCGATGACGTCTTGATCTACAGTGTCGAGGTGAAAGGGAAACAGCATAGTCCCAAACACGATCAGAGCCAGGGTTTTGTTAAAATCGAACCAGTCTGCCCTTTCTGCCAAAGAGGACATATGGTCTTCTAACATTTTGACTTTCCAACCCTGGATATTCCCTTTTGCTATAAGGGCAGTCTGCTGAAGTGGCAATCGGATGATGGCAATGACCTTAGTTGCAGGAATATATGCTTCGTGGCGAATATGGATCCCAGCTGACTTAGGTCATCTTAACATAATCTCATACTCCTCCAAAGTAGGTACCATATCAAATTACGAGAATTCGAAGCAATGCAGACTGGAGTTCCAAAAATGAACCAAAATCCTAATGAAATGAGGTTGACACATATCTTCAATAAGTCAAGAATCCGTTCATAGGATTTTTCAAATTCGGAGCAGACCTCTGGTGGCATCAATGCGCAGAGTCGTTCTATCTTCTCGACATGGTATCAGGGAATATCCACTTTCTTCAATTGTCTACTAGCCCCCTCCATTTTCTAGAAAACAAAAATGCATGCTATGAATATGATGTTAATGCAGACATGCATGCAAGTGTTTATTTTTCCTAAACTTTATCATGTTTTATTTTCTGCATGATGCATGATAGTGTTTTTTTTTAGTATTTTTTCAAAAGGAAGATAAACTACCTGTATGGATGTTCATGAGTACAATGTTTATGAACATGATCCCATTTTTTGATGTATTTGATTTATTTGGTTTATTTGTTTTTTATAACCTTTTATCTCTTCTGACGGATTGCGTGGTTACTTAGCTTACAAAGAACCTGAAACTAGGCTAGCTAAAAGGTAGACTGTTCAAGATAAAAATGGTTTATTGCAAAAGAATGGTTTTAGCGTCCCTTATCTCTTCTATCGCACTGTGTGACTACTTAGCTTACAAAGAACCTGAAACCAGGCTAGCTAAAAGGCAGACTGTCCGAGATAAGGGTGTTTATTGTGAAAAGATTTTTTTGAGATTTTCTTTTTTTTTCTGTTGTATGATTATGCTATGCAATCAAACAAATTCACACCTAATTCACTCATCCGCGAATAGTAGGATGACGTTTTTAATCACGAGGTAAGGGTATCCTACAAAAGAGTGCATATTCAGGGTAGTTCTAAATTTCCTCAGCAAGGCCAGGCCCCGAAGGTGCCCCCATTATAGGGTCCCCACTCTCCCAGCCTTTAGACCATGCATGGCACTAGGGCCTTGTCAGTCTTTGGGCCAAAAGAGGAAGGTTATCACCTTGAGTGGTGGTTTCCGACCATACCGGTGGGCTCATGGCCCTCACTACGGAAAATCGTATAATGCCACCCACTCCCTATGGATATCCCACTTGCCCCGGGTATAGGGGGAACTGTTGTGTGCAAGGGTTTGTGTATAGTTTGTATTTCAAACAATTTGCATAAAATAAACATACAACAGTTATTAAAGCCAAGCAATTAAAACATGTTATAAAACAAGGGTAAAGGCCTAATTTTAAGTTTTATTTCTTAAAACTAGTCCATCACTAAATGGGATCAACTCTCTAGCTTCCCTAGTGGAGTCGCCATTTGTCATTGTCGTCAAAAGAGGCGGTCAGAGCGACATGATGCTTTTGTTTGACTCAAAATTTTAAAAGTGTGGTTCAATGCTTTTTAGGTTGTCCGATAATCGGGCTGGACCTAAAAGCGAGGTTTTCGAAAGGTTCGAGGAGTCGCCACCAATGTTTTTACCAAAAACATTGGAAAAGGAAAAAAAGAAGGCAGTGGTTTTTTAATAAAAACCAACTTTGGTCATTACAACAAGAGTTATGTAAGGGAGTTAGTTATGTATAGGGAAGATATTAGCTTCCCTACGATGCCCCTTTTCGGGTTCCCTATGATGGACCATTTATAAAGAAATAATAACTGTAAAATTACACTTTTACCCTTATTTATTCATTGCGAAAATTAAGTTATTGACTACATGGCCCTAAATGAATAATGCACAATGATGTTATCTAAAAAGCAATTAAGTAGAGAAGGGAGTATGGAAGAACCTTCAAAACTAGCTTTTATAATATGTTCTTGGAAAAAGGGTGCTTTTTGGCAATCCCCATGCTCTAAAATGATGATCGCTCTTTCTCACAGCACTCTAGAACGCTTTCTAAGAACTCTAAGAAACTCTGGAAATGCTTCAGAGGGATCCTAGGAGAATAATTTGAGCATAGTACGGTAGGGAAAGTGGTAGAAGTGTGTGTAAAGAGTGAGAAAGTCCCCCCCTTTTATAGAAATTCGCACCTGTCAGGTCGGGACCGCCGTCTCGCCTAACAAGGTCGGGACCGTTGTCTCGCCAAACGGGACGGCAGTCTCGCCGTCGGTAAGTGGAGAGACGGCAGTCTCGCCATTAGCCAATGGCGAGACGGTGGTCTCGCCAAATGAGACGGCAGTCTCGACCCTTTGGGTGGAATTTCTTATTTTCCTTGTACAAAAATCCTTCCTATTCTGATATGGGGCCTATTGATCAATCCTAGGGACCTTTTAGGCCTTGCCCATCTTCGAACGGAAGTTCACCTGCCAACTAATCTCATACGCACACTAAGCCAATAGTTAGTTAGGTAGGTGAAGGGGGGGCAGCTGTACACCCCAAATCTTGCCCCACCTCTCAATAAATGATCAAAATACTTCCGCTCTGAAGGTGGGTAAAGCTTTGGTGGGGCATCTAACAACATTAACTGGCTTCTATCTGAAGAAAGGAAAGCTTTTCTGAAGCAATTAAATGCAAAATTTGGAGAAAACACTCGAGATAGCCGTCCCAAAGTCGAGACAACCGTCCCAAGTGGCTGAGACGCGCATCGCAGCTGATTTTCTCCCCTGAGACAGCCGTCCCAAGCAGCTGAGACGACCATCCCACCTTTTTGAGGCTGAGACGGTCGTCCCACCTTTCTGATGCTGAGATGGTTGTCCCGGAGTCTTGGCAGCGAAAAACTATAAATAGGGGGCCCATTTGCAGCTTTTTCACACACTTCTACACCCCTTCACTTTTCTCTACTTTTCTACTTCTACTTCTCTTTATAAGTTTTTTTTTTTTTTTGTATTTGGGAGAAGAGCGTTTGTAGTGCGAGGGGATAGCTAAAAAGCATCCTCAGAGTTGAAGATTTGTAATAAAAGCTTGCTTGGAGGTTCTTTTCACTACTCTTCTCTTTTATTGCTTTATTTATTGCTTTCTATGTGTAATAGAAAATAGGATCACGTAGACAGTCATTTTAATATTATGTAATAAAATAGGGTAATAGTGTAATTTCTCTTAATCTTTATTTTATTAATTAATCGGTCATAGGGAACCCGAATGGGGCGTTGTGGGGGTGCTAATACCTTCCCCACACGTAACTAACTCCCTTACCTAACTCTGGCTATAATGGCCAAGTTTGATTTTTCTTAAAATCAACGCCTTTTTTATCCTTTCCCAATGTTTATGGTAAAAACATTGGTGGCGACTCCATAGAACCCTCTTTACGAAAACCTTACTTTTATTAGAGGTTAGTTCAGTTATTGAGCACCTTGGAAGCAATGATCATATTTTTACAAAAAACATGAGTCTAAATTATCATATCGCAACCGCTCGCATAAACGTTCGAGATATCCTGAGACATCAGAATGGATGGCGGTGACAACTAGGATAGCCATCCCACATGTCCAGACGACCGTTCCACTTGTTATTTATGTTGGGACAGTCGTGCCACATTCCCAGACGGTCGTCCCACCTGCTTTGAACCTTGGGATGGTCGTCCCACCTTTCCTTGAGCCTGGGACAGCCGTCCCACTTTCCCAGACGACCGTCCCACCTGTCAGAATCCCAAACGGTCGTACCGGCCTATCTGGCATGATTTAATATAAATAGGGGCTCATTTCACCTCATTCCAAACACCATTCCACTCTCCTTTGCTCTGAGAACCTAGTTCTGGGATTTCTAAGCAGCTCTGAATATTTTTACAGAGTACGAGTGATCTTTTTGACACTCGGGGAGTTAGTTAATAAATTTTGTCTGAGTGAGGAGCGTCGTTGTAGAGTGCGGGACCACTAAAAAGCATCCTTTAGTTCAAAGATTTATAAAAGCTCGCTTCGAAGGTTCTTCTTCATATCTCTTCTCCTTTATTGCCTTCTTTTATTGCTTTCCTTGTATGCATTAGTTATTAGGGCCATATAGATAACTATTTAAATTCTGCAATAAATAAATAGGGTAGAAGCATAATTTTATTGTCTTTATTTCAAGAATATTCAATCATAGAGAACCTGAAAGGGGCGTTGTGAGGGTGCTAATACCTTCCCCACACGTAACTAACTCCCTTACCCAACTCTGGTTAAATGGCCATAGATGGTTTTTCTTAAACCAATGTCTTCTTTTTTCCTTTTCCAATGTTTATGGTAAAAATATTGGTGGCGACTCCAGAACCCATTTACGAAAATCTCGTTCTTAGGGGTAGTTCGGTTATCAGACACCCTAAGAGCGATGACCATATTTTTAAAACAAACGCGAGTCATCAAAATCGTCGCGTCACTCTGACCGCTTTTTTTTTGTGGCGGCGATAAACCCCCATCTGGTTTGAAGTCCTCTCCTGAAAAACTGGGTTTGAGTCCTCTTATGAAAGACTCGGTGGGTATAAACCCCCATCCAGTTTGAAGTCCTCTTTTGAAAGACTGGGTTCGAGTCCTCTTATGAAAGACTCGATGGGTATAAACCCCCATCCAGTTTGAAGTCCTTTTCTGAAAGAATGGGTTCGAGTCCTCTTATGAAAGACTTGGTGGGTATAAACCCCATCTGGTTTGAAGTTCTTTCCTTGGACTAAAATGTGTGATAGCGGCTTACTGATCTTGGCACGCGCTGACTTCATGGGGAGTAATTTTTGTTTGAAGATTTTTGTTTGACTTTTTGTTGTAATCATCTAGTGCATCGGGATTCTTTGATTTTTTAGGCTTTTACAATAGCCATCCATGGTGTTGATTGCTGGGGATTTTTTTGGTAATTGGGCTTTTCTAATAGTCATCCAACATGTCGATCGCTTGTTTCTTTTTGGGCTTTTTCCATAGCCATCCAGCTTGTTGGTCATTGGGGATTCTTGATTCTTTTTGGGCTTTTTCCATAGCCATCCATCTTGTTAGTCGTTGGGGATTCTTTGTCTTTGGCTTTTTCTGTAGCTATTCGGCTTTGTTAGTTGCCTAGGATTTTTTATTTTGGATTTTTTTTCAATGGTCATCCAGCTTGTTGATTGTTGGGAATTGCTTGTTTTTGGCTTTTCCATAGCCATCCAGCTTGGTCGGTTGCTTGGAATTTCTTTGATTCTTGATAATGCCTCTGAGTAGGCATATGCTTTAATGGAAGTGAAGACTTAGTGTTTGCACTATTTTTCCTCTGAATAGGCTAATGTCCCATTCTGGGGATGCTGGCTCTTGCTCGCGATAATGGCTCTTTCTCCATTATAACTAGAGTTGCATAAGGGATCTAGTTACGTGTGGGGAAGGTATTAGCACCCCCACAATGTCCGTTTTGGGTTCCCTATAATGGAATAATCTTAAAATAAAGACAATAAAATTATGCTTCTACCCTATTTATTCATTGCAGTATTTAAATAGCTACCTACATGGCCCTAATAACTAATGCATACAAGGAAAGTAGTAAAAGAGAAGAGATATGAAGAAAAACCTCCGAAGGGAGCTTTTATAAATCTTGAACTAGAGGACGCTTTTTGGCAGTCCTGCACTCTATAAAGGCACTCCTCCCTTAAACAAAAATAATAACTAAACTCCTCGAGTGTCAAAAAGATCACTCATATTCTAGAATAATGCTCAGAGTTGCTTAGAAGTCTAAAAAAATAGGTCCTTAGAGCATAGGAGAGTCTGTGGTATGTGAAAATGAGCTGAAATGAGCCTCTATTTATAGCAATTTGCGTTAGACAGGCCGGGACGACCGTTTGGAAACTTGTCAGGTGTGACGATCGTCTAGAAAAATGGGACAGTTGTCCCGAGCGAGACGATCATCTTAGAAAGTGGGACGGTCAACCCAAGCTTAATGAAAGGTGGGATGGCCGTTTGGGAAAGTGGGACGACCATCCCAAGGTTGAATGAAGGTGGGATGACCGTTTGGGAAAGTGGGACGGTCGTCCCAACCTAAATGCCGAGTGGGACGGGCGTCTTGAAATGTGGGACGACCGTCCCATATTTTCTGATTTTTCTAAAAATTTGTTTTCTCAAAAATCTTTCCTATTCTTAAATAGATCCTAGTGAATGCTATTAGGGGCATAATGGAGCCTTAACCATCTTCGAAATGGAGGATTTCTGAGATCTACTTATTGACCCAGGCAAGATTTGGGGTCTATAGTTACCCCCCTTTCACCTACCAGACCCACTACTGATGAATGTGTTGTAAGACCGGATGGTGGGTGAAGGAGTTAACCCTCTTGCCAGGTCATCCTTCAGATGCTCCTTTGATGCGGTAGCTGACCCTCTGGACAATGAGTGTGAACCTTCAGGATGCTCCTTCGATGCGGTAGCTGACCTTGTGGTTGATGAGTATGAACCCTCATATAGTTGTAGTAGCCTTGGAATGCTCCTTTGATGCGATAGTTGATCCCTTGGTTGATGAGTCTGTCTTCTAGATGCCCCTTTTGTTGCGGGGGTTGACCCTTTAGACGATTAAGGTAGATTGTGTCTTTAGGATACTCTTTTGTTGTAGATCTGATCCTTTGGACATTGTATGTAACTCCTGTGTTTAGGATACTCCTTTGTTGCGGAGCTGATCCTTCGGACGATGGATAAGAAGATATTGTCTTCAGGATGCTCCTTTGCTATGGAGCTTATCCTTCGAATGATAAATGTAAATCCTGTCTTCAAACTCCTTTACTGCAGAGCTGATCCTTGTGACGGTGGGGGCGGCTTGCTAATCCTTATCATGCGCCGACTCCATGAGGAGTAGTTCTTTGTTTGGAGATTGAGTATGTGTCCAGTGTGCCAGGGATTATTTGATTTTGGCTTTTTGTGATAGCCATCCAGCTTGTTGATTGTTGGGGATTCTTTGATAAATGCCTCTTCGGTAGGCAGGGATTCGTTGGGGATTTATTGATTCTTGATAATGCCTCTGAGTAGGCAGATGCTTCAACAGAAGTGAAGACTTAGTGTTTGCACTGTTTTGCCTCTAAATAGGTTGATGTTCCACTTTGGGGATGTTGGCTCTTGCTTGCCAAGTCTTGCCTATGTGTAGGCAAATGACTCTCTGAGGATATGACTCTGAAGATTGCCCTTGCAGTAGGCTCACTGGGGATAGGTTTTTCTTTTTGGTGATCCACCATGGAATTATTTGTTTCCCTGGGGATCTAGTTTTTTATGGCCCTCTGGGGGAATGGAGTCTTGACTCCTTTATTGATGATGATGAGCGCTAGTTTTGTAAAGCTCTTATTCTATTGGGGGTTTTTCATACCTTGCTTTGGTTTCTTTATTCTCCTTAATGTGACCCACTTGGGGTTTTCATTGGTTACCTAAAAGTTAGGATTTTTATTCAATTTTGCATTTTTCTGTGATTTATCTCTTTTTTATCACGATTTTGAAATTTGGCTTTTTTTTTATGGGGACGATGTGTGTGCCTTTTTACTCTTTAGTTTCTTTTATGCATGCAGGCTTTTTTCTTCTTTTTGAGGATCCGTAGGGGATAAAGTTTTTTCTCTTTTTTTCTTTTTTGGTGGCCCATTTGGGGGTTTATTGGCCTTTTCTTTTTGGGCCTCCGCTAGGGAGGAAGGGTTTTCTTTTTCTTGAGCCCTTTGGGGGTATGGAGATTTGACTCCTTGACCGCTTGATGATGGGCTTTCGTGATGCCTTTTATTCTCTTTTTGGGGAATATGGCAGAGACTTCGAATGAATATGCTGGATGACTCATGTGGTGACGATGTAGAGTCTTGGGGTAATATTTTTGTTTTGCCTTCAGAGTAGGCAAGGATCCGTGTTGGCTTTTCTGTTGATTTGTATCTTCTTTTATTGGGTAGAAGGATGACGACTGGAGCTTTGGCTTCTGGAAGCTCTTATTCTGCTCTAGGAATTGAATTTCTGATTCCTTAATTTGCTCTATTTTTCTTTCTTTTGTTGGGACCCACTTGGATTTTCTTTTCCTTTTTTTTTTTTTGATAACAGGTGTGAAGCCTTTATTCTTCCATTGGGGAATGTGGCAGACATTTGCTTGAGTGTGCTTGCTGACTCATGTGGCGGCGATGTGAGCCTCGGGGTAATTTTTGTTTTTGTGCATTTTGGATTAGGCAAAGATTCTCTTGGGGATGATCAAGTCTTTCCGTCGGCTTTTCTTTACTGATGGTTGTGGAGCCCTTATTTTCCATTGTGGAAGGATGGTCGCTAGAGCTTTGGGTTCCTGAAGCTCTTATTTTCTCTGAGTCGTTTATTGTTGACAACTTGCTCCGTTTTCTTGAGGGGAGCTTTATTTGGAGACTTAGTCTGGTTGCTTCCTATTTTTCAATCATAAACATGGAGTCTAGTCTCCTTATATGCATGAATTTTGTTTTTTTTATTTACTTGCAAAGATTTTTATTTTTTATTTTTGATTTTGATAGAGTCGTATTGTGTTACTACTTGTGTGTGGATGCCCTAAATGCAATCTATTTTCTTTTTGATGCATCTAGAAAATTGACCGGCATTCTCCTGCTGGATTTTTATGACTATGCTGATGGACCCTTTTCTTTTATTCATTTTTGGTTTAGCCCTAACTTTTGTCTAGACTGCCCTTTTGGGGTTTTCGATCTAGCAGGCTGCCTTAATTTTTGCCTAGGATATCTTAGTGGGTTTTTTCCTTTTTTATGAGTGTCTTAACTTTTGCCTACACCTCCCTTTGCGGGTTTATGATCTAGCAGGTTGCCCTAACTTTTGCCTAAGAATCTCCTAGCAAGCATTATTCTTTTTTTTCTCTTTTCTCTTTTTTATTGAGAGAAAGGACCCTATGCATGAAATGTTCATAATATTCATCCTATAATGCTAATTAATTTAATATTTCAAAAGGATTAACCGATGAGCTTTTGCTTCTGATGCCATGCTTAGTTGTACCAACTCTGCCGTCTCAAATTTACCTTGACCGAAGAATGATTGAATTGATTGTATACGTCTTGCCATGTCGGTGCGCCCCTCCCATTCCTTGGGGATGTCAATCCTCCTATTGATCACTATCTCCACATTTCCCTACTAATTATTAGAATGTTTGTTGTAAGGGTCAAGAGAAAAGAAGGAAAGTTATTTATTCAAAGGCTTGTGTTTTAGAAGAGTTTTATTTTTTGACAAAAATGGTTTTTGTAAGAATGGCTAGCCAAGGTTGGTCAGACTATTTAGGCTAGTTTAAACAAACGTTTTGTTTATGAAATATCATATTTTATTCTATGGCGCTTGCTATGACTGATTGACTTTCCTAGATTGCCCTTTGGGTTTTCAACCTAGGATGTTGTGCTTTTTCTTTGTCCTAACTTTTGTCTAGGTTTCCTCTTTTTCTTGTTTTGGGAACCCTAGTGGACTTTATTTTGTAACCTTAATTTTTGCCTAGGCTACCCTTTGTTGTTGTTCGAGTTTGCTAGCGAGTTTACCCTAACTTTTGCGTAGCCCCCTTAGTTAGTTTCCTACCGGGTATCTTGCCCTCTCTTTTTTGGCCTTTGGCTTTTACAGGCTTCTTTTCATTTTTTTTTGCACAACATTGGCGAAATACGACTTTATTTAAGAGGTATAACTTTATCCATGTTTCTAGTCAATCAACGATGATGGATGTACTTTTTTTGACAATGGCGCCTTTTGACGCGTTTTGAAATTTTTTGCTTAAACATGGTTATTATGGGGTTTAGACATGAATAGAAAGAAAAGAAGCAAATGGTAAGAATGACATTCTTTATAATTAATGGGGAAATATGTGCCCTAAAATGCTCGGGGGTTGGACTTGCCTCGAGAAGTAATCTATAATAGTCATTGGATTTACAACCCTTAAAATTGGAAGAAGAACACCTAATGACTAAGGTCGCTCTAGACACTTGGACCCTTTATTATTTCCTTCGGTCACTTTATTTTTTCCTTTATCTTAGGAGTATTGTCTTGTAGCTCCTTGGGGGAATAGATTCTTCTGCTTCTTGTTATGCCCCAAATACCGGCTATATTGGAGGTATCTTCTTTGATCAGCAATGTATTTTCATACCTCCATGGTACAACTTTATTCGATGTATAGGGGAAAGGACGAGGCATGAATAAATGCAATGGCGTCCTTGCCACCTCTTCCTTATTAACTTGGATGACCAACGGCTGAGGCTCACTATCCTCCTTAGGCGGATCAGCTGTTGGGGAGAGCTTGATGACAAACGGTTTTCTCTCCATCTTCTCTGATTATAGAAAGCACATCAATTAATCCTTTCTTTTATTATCTTATTATTTAAAATGAGGAGGGATGTATGAATATATGCAACTTATGGATGCAATAGACAGTTGAAAAGATGATAAAAGAGATGATTTTATTTATCTCATTAAGAAGGCGGACAATCCCCTATACAATGTTTTGAAGCACACTTCAAAAATGGAAAAGCTTGAAGAAACCCACAGGCAGGTTAAGATTTCCATGTAACTCTTCTTCGGCTTCTCATACATGATGCGCAAGTGCTTCGGCTTGATAATAGACTGCCTAGCTCATAGCTTCACTATATTGGTGAGCCTTTTTTCCTTCGCTTTATGATAAACGATCAAGGCTTGTAAATTATCGGACAATTCAACTGTTCAGTCTTTTTCTTTGAAGGGTTTGACCAACTGAGCTAATCTCTTTTTCCTTTTGATGCGGAGCTCAGGAAGGTTTACGTTATACTCCTAGACGATTTTCTCGTCATCTTTGCGCTTTTTTAGACCGAGTCATTTGTGAGGTCATGCTCTTTTGGTGTTGACCTTCTTCATCATTTAGCCTTCCTAGTTCAAGCTCATGCTCTCTCAACTTTCCAAAGAGCACCGCCATTGACATTGTGGCAAGGTTTTGTGACTCCGTGATGGTCGTCACCTTAGATTGTCATTTCCTATCCAAAGATTTCAAAATTTTTATGTTTAATTCATCAACATCAAAAATTTTACCTAACCCGGTGAGATGGTTCACAATGTGTGTGAAACGCTTTTGAACGTCAAGGATCGTTTCTCCTTGTTGCATTCGGAACATCTCATATTCTTGGATTAGTGAATTTTTTCGTGCTCTCTTAACATCGTCGGTACCTTCGTGGGTCACTCTCAACATTTCTCACATCTCTTGAGCACTTTTACAAACGGAGATCCTGTAAAACTCATCAAGGGTTAATGTAGATGAAATTATATTTCTAGCCCTAACATCATATTGAGATTTTCTATTTTCCTTCATCGTCCATCTAGAAAACGGTTTTGGAACATCTACTCCGTTTTCAGAAATTTTAGGAATATAGGGACCGTTTAAAATTGCGTCCCAAACACCTCTATCAAAAGACTCTAAAAATATTTGCATTCTAACTTTCCAAAAGGGATAATTTTGACCCGAAAAAAGTGGGGGTCAATTAATAGAAGCACCCTCGGCAAACGTTTGATTTTGTCCGGCCATTTTCGAAAAAATTTAATGACTATCAAAGCAAGCTCTGATACCACTCATTAGAATCATGCAGTGAATGTTTGCGTATCCGAAAAAAAACCAAGAGGAGGGTGAATTGGTTTCTTAACAAAAATTAGGGTTTTAAAAATTTTCCCAAATTTTACCGATTAAAATGTTGTGTAAAGTAAATAGAGCAAGGATAGAGTCTTACACAGATGATTTATACTAGTTCAGATCAAAAGACCCTACGTCCAGTTGCTAATCACTCAAACAGAGGATTAACGCTGTCACTATAATCACAGTTTTACAAACAGATAACAATTGAAAAGATAAGATAACGAAAACACCTCTCTTGAGTCTCACAAGAGATGAAGAACAACTTTCCCTAGAGATGGCACAACACACAATCCACCAAGAAAACCCACTTAGTGATTCTTATCGCTTCTAGCCCACATTAGGTTCCAAAAGCCTTTTTCCTCCAACAAACAGTTCTCTGGCAGTCACAACTCTTAACTTTTATTTGAAAAAGGTTGTTCATTTTGCAGAGAGCCTTAGATAACCTTAAGTACACGAATTAGGTTTGGGAATTGGGGATTTTCGAAACCTGATGAATTGGGACTAGGGTTTTCGAAACTTGGTCCAATTTTGAAATTCAAAACACATATCTGACTGAAATAATTGATTATCTTGAGTGTTAATCGATTATTATAGAGCCAAAATCATCAGGAACCCTTAACCACACAGTTTAATCGATTATTTGACCTGTTAATCAATTAATAGCCCTGTTAATCAATTAATAGGAGCTTGAATTGATTATTCTAGAGAGCTAATACAGAAAATGGTTTTTCTCTCTATAATAATTGTTAGAATCGCGCAGCAGAATGTTTGTGTTGACGGACAAAAACAAAGAGCGGGGGGTGAATTGGTTTCTTAACAAAAATTAGGTTTTAAAAACTTTCCCCAAATTTTACCGATTAAAATGCTGTGTAAACATAAATAAGATAGAGATATAGTCTTACACAGAAGATTTATACTGGTTCAGATCAAAAGACCCTACGTTCAGTTGCTAATCACTCAAACAGAGGATTAACGCTATCATTATAATCAAAGTTGTTACAAGCAGATAACAATGGAAAAGATAAAGCAATGAAAACACCTCTCTTGAGTCCCACAAGAGATGAAGAACAACTTTCCCTCGAGACGACACAACACACAATCCACTAAGAACTCCACTTAGTGATTCTTATCGCTTCTAGCCCACACCAGGTTCCAAAAACCCCTTTTTCCTCCAACAAACAGTTCTCTGGCAATCACAGCTCTCAACTTTTGTTTGAAAAAGGTTGTTCAATTTTATGAGAGCCTTAGAGAACCTTAAGTAGATGAATTAGGGTTTGGGAATTGGGGATTTTCGGAACTTGGAGTATTGGGATTAGGGTTTTCGAAAATAGGTTTAATTTGAAGTTCAAAATCCAAATCTGATTGAAATAATCGATTAAATGAAGTGTTAATCGATTATTACAGAGCCAAAATCAACAGAACCCCAAAACTCACTGGTTTAATCGATTAATTGTCCTGTTAATCGATTAACTGGCCTGTTAATCGATTAACAGGTGTGTTAATCGATTAACACAGTGAGTTGATATAGAAAATGGTTTTTCTCACTGTGATAGTCGATTATTTGGTGTTTTAATCGATTAAACCCAAGACTTTTGATAAATATGAGTTTTTGAAGCTTATAAAGAGTAGACTATGTACCAGCTATCTTAGACTCTAATATTACAGACTCAAACTCATCAAAACAGAGTTATTACAGAATAATACAAGTCTTCAACTCTCTAAGTTCTTTGTTCTTGAATCATCATCAAAATCAACAAGCTTCATGTCCATGTAAGTTCAACATCAAGTCCTTGTATGTTCAACAATCTCCCCCTTTTTGATGATGATCAAAATTATCTTTTAAAGCCTTATAATAACCTGTTTTATCTGTCACACTAACAAACACATTAAACATACTAGATAATATTTAAGTTCAATCATAACAAGCTTTAAATATTTCTCCCCCTATTTTGATTATAATAAAAAATTAAGAGCTCCCCCTTAACATATGCATAACTTGGAAATAACTCCCCCTCAAACAAAACAATAAAAGAATACAATGCAACAAACAAAATGCAACAAACACATTAATTGTTGTATGATTATTTTATGCAATGCAACAAACAAAATGCAACAAACATGTAGACCCCAAATCTTGCCCGACCTCCAAATAAAGTCAGAAAGCTTCCTATTTGAAGACGGCCAGAGCTTAACAAGCCACTAGGAGAGACTATTAGGCTCCCGTACCAAGATAGGAAGGTTTTTTGGCACAAAATAAAGTTTCTCGCGTTGAAGGGGACTAAGGGTCATGCCTCGCTCAAGCGACTGGTGTACTCGCTTGAGCGACTAAAGCTTCAAACAAAGGGGACTCCCGGGTCAAGTCTCGCTCAAGCGACTGATGTACTCGCTTGAGAGACAGGTGCTTCAAACAAAGGGGACTTCCGGGTCGAGTCTCGCTCAAGCGACTGATGTACTCGCTTGAGCGACGGATGCTTCAAACAAAGGGGACTCCCGGGTCAAGTCTCGCTCAAGCGACTGATGTACTCGCTTGAGCGACGGATGCCTCAAACAAAGGGGACTCTCGGGTCATGCCTCGCTCAAGCGACCGGAATACTCACTTGAGCGAGCGAAGGACGAGACGGCGGTCCCGTTTTTCCAGACGGCGGTCTCGATTTCTGGCATGGTCGAGACGGCGGTCTCGAATTTCCAGACGGCAGTCTCGACCCCTGTCAGAGGAGACGGCGGTCTGGACCCTGACAGCGCGAAAAACTATAAATAGGGGCTTCTCCCCCCTCATTTCCACACAGAAACACATCAAGAAGCATTAGCTCTCCCTTCTCTCTAGATTTTCTCTCTCTAAGAATCCCTCCGAGGCATTTCCGGAGTTTCTGAGCGTCTTAGAGTGAGTTCTTGAGCGTTCTAGATCTTCTTTAGAATCCCTCCGAGGCATTTCCGGAGTTTCTGAGAGTTTGTAGAGTGAAGGGCTGCCAAAACGCACCCACTTTATTGAGAGTTAATACAAAAAGCTTGCTTCGAAGGTGCAAAATTCTCTCTTCTTATTTTTACCGCTTTAATTATAAATGCTGCAATAGAAATTAGGGCCATGTAGTCATACTTTTAATTTCCGCACAATAAAAAAGGGCAAAAGCATTATCTTCTAGTTCATTTACCAATAAAATAAGTCGGCCTGTCATAGGGAACCCGAAAGGGGCGTCGTAAAGGGGCTAATACCCCCTTTACACGTAACTAACTCCCTTACCCAACTCTGGTTTTAACGGACCAAAGTTGGTTTTCGAAAACCAACGCCTTTTTTACCCCTTTTCCGATGTTTCCGGTAAAAACATCGGTGGCGACTCCATAGAACCCAAAATAAATAAGTCCTTGGGTTAGCCCGGTTATCGGACAACTCAAGGACACTTTTCGAAAACCTCGTCTCTAGGTTAGCCCGGTTATCGGACAACCTAAGGACGTTGTAACCACCAATAAAAAACGCGAAAAATCAAAGAAGAGTCGAAAAACCATCGCGTCGCTCCGACCGCCCCCCCGTTTTCGGGGAGGCGGCGACAGATGGCGACTCCACTGGGGAAGTCTAGAGAGTTGATCCCATTTAGTGATGGGCCAGCTTAAAATAAATAAATGAACCAAGAAAAATGCTTTTGCCCTTGCCTTGTTTTATAACATGCTTTATTTGAATGGCTTTAATAACTGTTGTTTGTTTATTATGCAATTGTTTGAAATAAAAATTGCACACCAACCCTTGCACACTACAGTTCCCTCTATACCCGGGGGCAAGTGAGAAAACCATAGGGAGTGGGTGGCAGGTACGGTTCGCTGCAGTTAGGGCCTTGTGCCCACCAGTGTGATCGGAAACCACCACTCAAGGTGATAACCTTCCTCTTTTGGCAACAAGACCGACTCTGGCCTTAGTGCTGAGCATGGTTGGACGGCTGGAGAGTGGGGACCCTATAATGGGGGCACCTTGGGGGCCTTAGCCTGGTGAGAACAGTTAGAACCAACCCTCGCCAATGCACTTTTCTGTAGGAAAACCCTACCTCGTGATAAAAACGACTTCTCGCCTGTTCGCGGATGAGTGAATTGTATGTGCATTTGTTTGTTGCATTTGATTGCATAGCATAACCAAACAACAGAAAAAACTACAAAAAAAAATCACAAAAAATATTTCACAAATAAACACCCTTATCTCGGACAGTCCGCCTTTTAGCTAGCCTGGTTTCGGGTTCTTTGTAAGCTAAGTAGCCACGCAGTTCCGACAGAAGAGATAAGGGACGCTAAATATTCTTTCGCATAAAGCCACATTTTATCTCGGACAGTCTGCCTTTTAGCTAGCCTGGTTTCAGGTTCTTTGTAAGCTAAGTAGCCACGCAGTTCCGACAGAAGAAATAAAAGGCTATAAAATAAAAAGCAATAAAAATAAAAATAAAAATCCAAAAAAAAAATATAAAAATAAAATAATAATAACAAAATCAAAACATTTATAAAATAATGTTGACAAAGTCGTGTCATTCATATTGCATCATGCCATAAGTGAAAAAACAAGAGAGAAAATAAATGCATAAGGAAAGTATGCATACGCATCATTTTAATAAACCTCTCAAAAATGTGTCTTAGAGGCGTTTTTTGGGAAAAATACTGGGCCAAATCCCCTTCGGGAATTTGCAACTTGGTTCTTCACATTTTTCTCTTCGTTTTGATATGCTGTGCGTCCAAATCGGACATCCCAGTCAAAAGTTATGTCACTTTGAACATCTACTGCCCTTTTGTACTGGTGCATGCATAAAAACATTCATTTTAGGGAGCACTAGATATCCCTAAGACAATGGCGAAAGAGGCCCCGAGCACATTTTTGACCTTCGCGACAAGGAAGGGACAAGTGTACTAAGATGTGATGGCGATTACCATTATACTTGTCAAAATCTATGATGGGGAAGGAACCATTACACCGAAGTGGGTAGGATACCCCACAAAGCGTAAGCTTTAAGGAGGATACCTAAGTCATTGTCTTAAGGAATATCCATCTCATATATCATTCAATAAAAATCATTTTTGCATTCTAGAAAGCAGCTGGTATTCTTCACGCCCTCATCCGCATACAAAAAAAAACACACAAAATCCCAAACACTATCATACATCATGTTAGAAAATAAAACATGATAATGTTTAGGAAAAAACAAACACTTGCATACATGCATCCACCAAAACTTCATCCTCATAACATCATCTAGAAGTAGGCGGTTGAAGAAAGTGGACATTCCTCAATACCATGTGAAGAGGATAAGGCATTCGCAAGCCATGCACGGGAAGTCAAAATGAAAATAAAGGAAAATTCTAACCTGCCTATGGGTTCATTTAGGCTTCTCCGCTTTTCATTCAAAAAATATTTACTTCAAAACATTGCATTGAGGAATGTACACTGTCTGGATGAAACAAATAAAATTGTTTGTCTCAACCGTCTACTACATTCATGAATTGCATCCATAAATTGCATTCATTCTCACTTTAATAAAAAGATAATAAAAAGAAAGGATTAGTCGATGTGCTTTCCACAAATCAAAGTAAGATGGAGAGTAAGCCTTTCGTCATCAAGCTCACCCCAACGGTCGAATCTTCGCAAGAGGGAAATAAACCTCGGCCGTTGGTCCTCAAGAATAAAGAAGAGGGGACACGGACGCCAGTGCGACTATTTATGCCACGTCCTTTCCCCTACGAATCAAATAAGCTGCACCGTGGAGATACGGAAAGTCTTCACCAATAAAAAAGGATATCACAAATATAGCTGGCATTCGGGGGCAAAATTAGAAGTGAAAAAATCTACACCCCCAAGAGCTACAAGACAACGCTCCTACAAATAAAGGAAAAAATAAAAAGACCGAAGAGGAAAAAGAAAATAAGGAGTCCAAAGAGGAAACTAAGTAGGCTTTGGATTCATGACGCTAAGGCAGTAGCTTCAACACTCCACCGGAAAGTCAAGTTCATAGTGGAAGGAAAATTGATCACGGTCCAAGCGGAAAACGACATCTTGATCGGTGGACCATCCACCCGACCTCATGTGGATGCGGCTGAAAAGGCCCTTGAAACATCTTTTCAAGCGCTCGAAATTGCCAACATAAAAGCGACTTCCCAAAAATACAAAGGTAGCCCACATGATGTTGAAGCATGGTTACCATCCTGGCCAAGGACTGAGGGCAGATTCCCAAGGCATAAGGGAACCCCGGAATTCAAAGACAATCCTTTCAAACATGGCCTAGGATATGACCCTACTAAGGGCCGTGCGAAAGCAGAAAAGGGAAGTCTCCCCTCCACACACTCAAGCGAGATTTTCCGAAGTGGAGGGGTGCAAGCGTCAAGAGCCACTCTAGTCATTAGGAAATCTTTTTCTTTGTTCAAGGGATGTAAACCCCATGATTGTTAGAGACTATCCCCCGGGGTGAGCCCGACCCCCGGGCATCTTAGGGCACATATTCCCTCATTAATTAATAAGAATGATTCTTTCTATTTGCTTCTTTTCTTGCTACTTCTGATTGGACCACATGAATAACCCTGTCTAAGTAAACATAAAAAAAAAAAAAGGAAGAAGAAGAGAATAAGAAGCGCTTCCAAATAATCAAACCTTCGTCATTGCTATCATCATCGAGTTAGCTGATTAGAAGCACAAAAAAATAAGACTTCACCTAAAGCCATAAAGAAAGTCACGCTTCGCCAATACTGTGAACAAAAAAATAAATCCACAAAAAAAGAAAAAAGCCCAGAGAAGCCAAAGGCCAAAGAAAAGGGCAAATTACCCGGTAGGAAACCCACTAAGGGGGCTACACAAAAGATAGGGTTGACCCGGTAGGATACCCGAACAACAATAAAGGGTAGCCTAGGCAAAAGTTAGGGTTACAAATAAAGGTCCGCTAGGATTCCTCCAAATTTTTACAAGAGAGAGAACCTAGACAAAAGATAGGGCCAACACACAGTATCCTAGCTCGAAATCCCAAAGGGCGATCTAGGGAAATCAGCTAGCCATTTAAAAACAATGGAAACAAAACTGAGGCGCAAAAGGGGAAAAACGTATGCTTAGACAAAAGCTTAAACACCTAAGCCTAACCCTAGCCAACCATTCTTACAAAAACCTTTTTCTAACAAAAATAACATGCTAAAACACAAGCCATTGAATTTACCTTTTTACTTCTTTTCTCTTGACCCTCACACCAAAATTCTAATAATTAATTTGGGAATATGGAGGCGTATAGTCAACAAGAGGATTGAAATCCCTAGAGTGAAGAAAGAGGGACACTACATGGCAAAGAGTGCTCTACAAGAAAAAAGAAGGAAAAGAGAAAAACCAATCATTCTTCGGTCATGAAATCGAGGCGACAAAATTGGTACAGCCTATCCCTGTCGACGAAAGCACATAACGTCAGAAGCTCATCAGAAGTAAAAGCACATTGGTTAATCCTTTTGAAAAATTAACTGAAATAGTATTATAGGATGCATATCACAGACATTGCATGCATATGATAGGCTCCTATCTCTCAAAAAAGAAGAGAAAGAAAAAATGACAATAAAAAGAATAATGCCTGCTAGGGGATTCTTAGGCAAAAGTTAGGGTAGCCCGCTAGATCGAAAACCCGCAAAGGGCGGTCCAGGCAAAAGATAGGGCATTCATAAAAAAGGAAAAAGCCCGCTAAGATATCCTAGGCAAAAATTAAGGCAGCCCGCTAGACCGAAAACCCCAAAAGGGGCGTTCAAAAGATAGGGCTAAACCAAAAAATAAATAAAAGAGAGGGGTCTTTCATCATAATCATGAAAGTCCAGCAGGAAAATGCCAGTCACTTTTCCAGATGCATCAATCAAAAAGAAAAGATTGCATTTAAAGCATCCACACACAAGTAGTCGCACAAAACGACTTTGTCAAGGAAAAAAAATAATAAAAAATCACTTCAAATAAAAAACAAAAACGAAAAGCATTCATGCATATAAGGAGAATAGCTCCATGTTTGTGATTGAAAACAGGATCACTGAAACCGAGTCTCCAAAATAAAGCCTTCAAGAAAATGGAGCAAGTTGTCAATCATGCAACTCATCAAAATAAGAGCTTCCAAAAATCAAGAGCTCCAGCTACCATCCTTCTACCCAGAAAAAGAAGGCACATATAAGAAGAAGAGCGAGTTGTCATCATCAAATAAGCTCAAAAGAAATAAGAAGCTTCCAGAACAAAAGCTCCAATCATCACCCAATAAAAGAGGGCACAACCATCAGACATCATAAAAGAAAAGCCGACGGAAAGGCTTAGTCATCCCCAAAAGGATCCTTGCCTACTCCAGAGGCAACACAAAAAATTACCCAAGGGCTTAGCACCGCCATCACATGAGTCATCGAGCACACTCACCCAAAGTCTCCTCCACACTCCCCAATGGAGAATAAAGGTTTCAAGAGCCCATCATCATCAATAGTCAAAAGAGTCCAAACCAACAAGGGCTCAACAAAAAAGAGGGAAAAAAGAAGAAAACTCTTGCATCCCCAGCGGATGTCCAAAAAGGCCATGACAGAGAAGGCCAAATAAAAATCCTCAAGTGGATCTCCAAAATTCAACAAAAAAAAAAGGAATCAGAAATTCCCATCCCCCGATGGAATAAGAGCTTCACAAGTATAGCTCGCATCAACATCAATCAAGGAGCCAAGACTCCATTACTAGAAAAGAAAAAAATCCCCAAGAAGTCAACTAATTCCCTGGTGGATCATTAAAGAAATAAAACATCATCCCTAGTGGACCCTCCCAAAAAGAAGAGAAAAAGCCTGCGTGCATAAAAGAAACTAAAAAGTAAAAAAGCGCACGCATTACCAAGAAAGAAAAATCCATAATCGCGAGAAAAAAGAAATAAAACCGCGAGAAAAAGGCAGGACAAAAATTAAGACTACCTCAACCAATAAAAACCGACTACCAAGCAAAAGTCAAACACAAAAAAAAGAACTAAAAATCAAAAGAACTAAAAATCCCCAGCAATCAATAAAGCTGGATGAACAACAAACCAAATCCCCGGTACAGTCCGGATGACCATTCAAGAAGACCAAGAGTATCTACCAGAGAGCCGGCGCATGGGCCGCCTGAACTGTAAGCCGCCATTACCACCCTGATGGGGGGATCATACCCATCCGGTCCCACACAACGGACCGTACCAGCCTGATGGGGGGTTCATACCCATCCGGTCCCACACAACGGACCGTACCAGCCTGATGGGGGGTTCATACCCATCTAGTCCCACACAACGGACTGCCGTTACCAGCCTGATGGGGGGTTTATACTCATCCGGTCCCACACAACGGACCGTACCAGCCTGATGGGGGGTTTATACTCATCCAGTCCCACACAACGGACTGCAACTACCAGCCTGATGGGGGGTTTATACTCATCCAGTCCCACACAACGGACTGCAACTACCAGCCTGATGGGGGGTTTATACTCATCAACCGAAGGATCGACTACGTTAGGAGTAGTATCCAGAGGTTTTACCACGTGTCAACAAAAGGGATCGGCTACGTCAAGAGTAGTATCCTAGAGGCGCACAAACACAACATCTCCCCAGAGGATCAACCGCCACAAGACGGGACGTCCGAAGGGTAGCCAGGCAAGAGGGTCAACTCCTTTACCTTCCTGTCAATCTGTCTGGCACAACAGGCCAACAGTTGACTGGTCAGGTAAAGGGGGGGCAGCTATAGACCCCAAATCTTGCCCGGCCTCCAAATAAAGTCGAAAGCTTCCTATTTGAAGACGTACGGAGCTTAACAAGCCACTAGGAGAGACTATTAGGCTCCCGTACCAAGATAGGAAGGTTTTTTGGCACAAAATAAAGTTTCTCGCGTTGAAGGGGACTAAGGGTCATGCCTCGCTCAAGCGACCGGTGTACTCGCTTGAGCGACTAAAGCTTCAAACAAAGGGGACTCCTGGGTCAAGTCTCGCTCAAGCGATCGATGTACTCGCTTGAGCGACAGGTGCTTCAAACAAAGGGGACTTCCGGGTCGAGTCTCGCTCAAGCGACTGATGTACTCGCTTAAGCGACGGATGCTTCAAACAAAGGGGACTCCCGGGTCAAGTCTTGCTCAAGCGACTGATGTACTCGCTTGAGCGACGGATGCCTCAAACAAAGGGGACTCTCGGGTCATGCCTCGCTCAAGCGACCGGAATACTCGCTTGAGCGAGCGAAGGACGAGACGGCGGTCCCGTTTTTCCAGACAGCGGTCTCGATTTCTGGCATGGTCGAGACGGCGGTCTCGACTTTCCAGACGGCGGTCTCGACCCCTGTCAGAGGAGACGATGGTCTGGATCCTGACAGCGCGAAAAACTATAAATAGGGGCTTCTCCCCCCTCATTTCTACACAGAAACACATCAAGAAGCATTAGCTCTCCCTTCTCTCTAGATTTTCTCTCTCTAAGAATCCCTCCGAGGCATTTCCGGAGTTTCTGAGCGTCTTAGAGTGAGTTCTTGAGCGTTCTAGATCTTCTTTAGAATCCCTCCGAGGCATTTCCGGAGTTTCTGAGAGTTTGTAGAGTGAAGGGCTGCCAAAACGCACCCACTTTATTGAGAGTTAATACAAAAAGCTTGCTTCGAAGGTGCAAAATTCTCTCTTCTTATTTTTACCGCTTTAATTATAAATGCTGCAATAGAAATTAGGGCCATGTAGTCATACTTTTAATTTCCGCACAATAAAAAAGGGCAAAAGCATTATCTTCTAGTTCATTTACCAATAAAATAAGTCGGCCTGTCATAGGGAACCCGAAAGGGGCGTCGTAAAGGGGCTAATACCCCCTTTACACGTAACTAACTCCCTTACCCAACTCTGGTTTTAACGGACCAAAGTTGGTTTTCGAAAACCAACGCCTTACACTTTTCGAAAACCTCGTCTCTAGGTTAGCCCGGTTATCGGACAACCTAAGGACGTTGTAACCACCAATAAAAAATGCGAAAAATCAAAGAAGAGTCGAAAAACCATCGCGTCGCTCCGACCGCCCCCCCCCCCCCCCCGTTTTCGGGGAGGCGGCGACAAAACATATGCACAAACAATTCACTCATTTACGAACAGAGCGACGACGTTTTATCACGAGGTAGGGGTTTCCTGCAGAAAAGTGCATTGGCAAAGGTAGGTTCTAACTGTCCTCACAAAGGTCAGGTCCCCAAGGTGCCCCCATTATAGGGTTCCCACGGTCTCTCAGCCCTCAAACCATGCGTGGCTCAAGTGCCTTGTCGACGTCCTACAGACTGAGAGAGGAGGGTTATCACCTTGAGTGGTGGCTTCTGACAACAACCTACTAGCACTATGGCCATTACCACGATTGTCCATAAACACCACCCACTCCTTATGTGTATTCACTCTTACCCCCAGGTATAGAGGGACTGTTGTGTGCAAGGGTTTGTGTATAGTTTTTATTTCAAACAATTGCAGAAAATAAACATACAATAGTTATTAAAGCCAAACAGTAAAGAAAACAAAGGGTAGAAGCATAATTTTTAATCTAATATATTTTTAGATTATTCCATCACTAAATGGGATCAACTCTCTAGCTTCCCCAGTGGAGTCACCATTTGTTGTCGCGGTAAAAAGCGATTGGAGTGACGCGATGGTTTTGATGACTTGCATTTAGTGTAAAAATGTGATAATCACTCTTAGTATGTACGATAACCGAACTACTCTTAAGAACGAGGTTTTCATAAATGGGTTCAAGAGTCACCACCGATATTTTTACCATAAACATCAAAAAAAGAAAAAATAAGACGTTGGTTTAAGAAAAACCAACTTTGGCCATTATAACCAGAGTTGCATAAGGGAGTTAGTTATATGTGGGGAAGGTATTAGCACTCTCACAACACCCCTTTCGGGTTCCCTATGATGGAAAAATCTTAAAATAAAGACAATAAAATTATGCTTCTACCCTATTTATTCATTGCAGTATTTAAATAGCTACCTACATGACCCTAACAACTAATGCATACAAGGAAAGCAGTAAAAGAAAGAAGTAAAAGAGAAGAGATATGAAGAAAAACCTCTAAAGCGAGGTTTTATAAATCTTAAACTAGAGGACACTTTTTGGCAGTTCCGCACTCTACAAAGGCACTCCTCCCTCGAACAAAAATAATAACTAAACTCCTTGAGTGTTAAAAAGATCACTCGTACTCTAAAATAATGCTCAGAGTTGCTTAGAAGTCCCAAAAAATAAGTCCTCAGAGCATAGGAGAGTCTATGGTATGTGGAAATAAGCTGAAATGAGCATCTATTTATAGTAATTCGCATCAGATAGGCCGGGACGACCATCTGGAAACTTGTTAGGTGGGACGACCATCTGGAAACATGGGACGACCGTCTCAGGCTCAAGAAAAAGTGGGACGGTCGTCTGGGAAAGTGGGGTGACTGTCCCAAGCTTAATGAAAGGTGGGACGACCGTCTGGGAAAGTGGGACGACCATCCCAATGTTGAATGAAGGTGGGACGACTATCTGAAAATGTGGGACGGCCGTCCCATATTTTCTGATTTTTCTGAAAATTTTGTTTTCTCAATAATCTTTCCTATTCTTAAATGGAGCCTTAACCATCTTCGAAATGGAGGATTTCTGAGATCTACTGATTGACCCGGGCAAGATTTGGGGTCTACACTCCATCCTCTTGGCTTTTTGTGCGTGAGTGAGGACAGGAAGAAGACCATCCACTTTCTAAAATGAAGATGAATTAGGGTTTTTATTTTTATTTTTTATTAAATGAATGATTAATATGGGATAGATATGCCTTAAGACAATGGCTTTGGTATTCTCTTTAAAGCTTACGCTTTATGGAGCACCATACCCACTTTGGTATAATGGTTCCTTCCTCATCATGGATTTGACAAGTATAACGAAGGTCACCATATGCCTTAGCACACTTGTCCCTTCCTTGTGGAAGGCTACAAACACACTTGGGTTTCTTTCGCCTTTGTCTTAAGGATATCTAGTGCCCCTAGAATGAATGTTTTTATGCATGAGAGATTCTATTAGGATCGTGCATTATGAACACTTTTCATATGCATGTATTTTCTCTCTTATTTCTATCACTCTTAAAATGATGAGGGTATGAATGATTTGACTTTGTCAAAATCATTTTATTAAGTTTTGTTTTTATACATTTTTTAAATGAATGTTTAGACTTTGTCAAAATGTGTTTTATTGTATTTTGTTTTTTTTTTATATAACCCCTTTATCTCTTCTGTTGGTCAATGTGGCTACTTAGCTTACAAATAACTTGAAACCAGGCTAGCTTAAATGAAGATTGTCCTAGATAAGATTGTTTATTAAAATAAAAGGTTTTTATGTATATATTTTTTTTATAACTCCTTATCTCTATTGTTGATTAACATGGCTACTTAGCTTGCAAAGAACATGGAACCAGGATAGCTTAAATGAAGACTTTCCGATATAAGAGAGGTTTATATCGAAAAAAGTTTATATATATATATATATATATATATATATATTTTGTTTTTGTTTTAAGTATTCATATTATTTTACCTGTTGTATGATTATTTTTCATATTAATGCAACAAACATATGTACAAACAATTTACTCATTCGCGAATAGAGTGACTGCATTTTAATCACGAGGTAGGAGTTTCCTACAGAAAGGTGCATAGTCAAGGTGGTTCTAACTGTTCTCACCAAGGTCAGGTCCCCAAGGTGCCCCCATTATAGGGACCCCTCAATCTCCTAGTCTTCGAACCATGCATGGCAAAAAGGCCTTGTCGACATTCTTAGACCAAGAGAACAAGGTTATCATCTTGAGTGGTAGTTTCCGACAACGACCTACTGGCCACCCACTCCCTAAGATTTTCCATTTATGCCCCCTGATGAGTCATTATATTCTCATATTTTCATTCCTTTCTGAACTTATTTTAATTAGTGTTTTGGGCTTAACTTTTTGTTATTAGTGAATTTTTATTAATTGAGCTTCATTGGGCCAATAATTCAGATTTTAAATAATTTGAATCTATTTGATATAATTTTTGGTCATTATTATTTTCAGAACAGTTTAAAGCAATTTTGGGCTTGGAAAATTGGGTCAAATGTCATATTTTATTCTATACGGGAACTAACATTGGTTCATTGTTTTATTTATCATTTTTTCTACAGAGCTCCAAAAATCATAAATAGTAGAAACAGTTCAAGTGCACCAGGCTGGCCCAATGGACATGCATCAGTAATTTAAGTCTCCTAAATTCATTAGACCTCCGAAAATATTAGAAATGATGGCGTTTTAAAGCTAAATCAAAATTATTTCAAAAGAGATTGAAATCGCTTAATTTGGATAAGTATTGAAAATACTGCACGTGTTTGAAGTTGGTAGACCTACACTGAAGCCAACTTATGATGTGTTTTGTGGAGCAGTTGGACCCAAAACCTAGATTAAGATTAGGGTTATGGTTATTTATGTGTTAGAGATGTAGGGTTAAGGGAGAACAACACGACGCAGCAGCCACACAGCCGCCTTTCATCTTCTGCAATTTGTATTCAAATTTGTTTACTTTTCTGTCATTATTTTAATTCTTGTTTTGATTTTAATTATGTCTCTTCTTCTGCGTTTTCGATTTTCCATGGATAGCTAAATCTTTGTATTGATTTTCTTAGGAGAATGCAAGTAGATCTTTGAGGTTTTGTTCTTCAATTTCATTTCATTTGTTCTCTTAACTCTTGATCTTCTAATCTCAGTATTGAATTATAATTTGTTTATGCTTAATAAACTAGAACTAATATCACAATTTGCTTAATTCTGTGTTAGGGATGAGATTATGTGATATATGTAATGCTTAATTGTATAAGGATAATTTGGGGTTAATCTTCGCTTAGTTGGTTAATTTCATATTGGAATAAATGCTAAGGATAATTTGGGGTTAATCTTCGCTTAGTTGGTTAATTTCATATTGGAATAAGGGTTAAAGCTAATTTGGGATTAATCTTCGCTTAGTTGGTTAATTTTGGATTGGAATAAAATTTGGTATTTATCTTCGCTTAATTGGTTAATTTCAAATTAAATTCGTAACCTAGGATAAGTGACACTGCATTGGAATCAGGAAATCAAATTCATTCTAATTTGTTTTCAATCCGCATTTTTATAATATGTGTTTATTCTGTTTCATCTGATATTTTAATTCTGAAAAAACCCCCTTTTGTTGTTATTCTAATTCGAAAAATTGATAAGCTTTGATAGAAATTTGTGGTCTTTGGGAGACAACCTAGGAAAGCTTCCTAGTACTACATTTATTTGTTTTAATTATTTGACCTAGTACGACATCGATCACCCCCAGGTATAGAGGGACTGTGGTGTGCAAGGGTTTGTGTACAGTTTGTATTTCAACCAATTGCGGAAAATAATCATACAACAATTATTAAAGCCATACAGTAAAGCATTTTATACAAAAAAGGGAGGGTAAAAGGATAATTTCAAATCTACTATTTATCGAATCAATCCATCACTAAATGGGATAAACTCTCTAGGCTTCCCCAGTGGAGTTGCCATCTATCACCGTTGTTCCCTCTCTCTCCTGAAAAAGATGCCTCGTGGCATTTTTTAGGGGTCTTCGAGAGGGGAGCGAACTGTCGTGATATGATGACTAAAATCACATTTTTATAAAAGTAAATTGATCATCGCCTATCCCTAGAAGCGAGGTTTTCACAAAAGGGTTCTAAGGAGTCGCCACCGATGTTTTTACCATAAACATCGAAAAAGGAAAGAAAAAGAAGGCGTTGGTTTTAAGAAACCCAACTTTGGCCATCATAACCAGAGTTGGGTAAGGGAGTTAGTTACGTGTGGGGAAGGTGTTAGCACCCAATAACGCCCCTTTCGGGTTCCCTATGATAGATTAATTCGAAAAATAAAGATCCTAGAGATCATGCTTTAACCCTATTTATTCATTGCGGTATTTAAATAACTATCTACATGGCTCTAATATCTAATGCACACTGAAGAAAGCAATAAAGGAAAGCATTAAAAGATAAATAATAGGAAAAGGAACCTTCGAAGCAAGCTTTTATATAAATTCTTCAAACTTGAGGGTGCTTTTTGGCAATCCCCTCGCTCTACAATGTCATTCCTCCATCCAACAGAAAAGAAAACTTCAACTCTTGAGTGTCTAAAAGATCACTCAGACTCCGGAATAATGCTCAGAGTCACCTAGAGGTCTTCAAATGCCTTCTAGGGTGAGAGAAGAGTGTGAGAGTGTGTATAAAATGGTGAGAATGAGCCCCTATTTATAAGAATTCGCACCAGGTAGGCCGAGACGACTATTTCGGCATTTGTTAGGTGGGACGACCATTTGGGAAAATGGGACAGTCGTCCCGGGCTCAAAAAAGGGTGGAACGGGCGTTTGGCAAAATGGGATGGCCGCCCCAAGGTTAAATGAAGGTGGGACGGCCGTCTGGGAAAGTCGGACGACCGTCCCAACCTAAATAATAAGTGGGATGACCGTCTGGAAATGTGGGATGGCCGTCCCATGTTTTTTTTTCTAATATTTATTTTCTCAAAAATCTCTCCTATTCTTAAATGAAGCCTAGTGAATTCGACTAGGGGTCTAATGAAGCCTTATCCATCTTCGAAACGAAGGATTTTTGGACTTTATTGTGAGGTCGGGCAAGATTAGGGATCTACACTTTTCAATGTTTATGGTAAAAACATTGGTGCTGACTCCAGAACCCTTTTACGAAAACCTCATTCTTAAGGATAGTTTGATTAACGAGCATTCTAAGAATGATGACCACACTTTAAAAAACACAAGTCAATTAATCATTGTGTCATAACCGACCGCCTTCTCGGTTCCCCTACCTTAGTGGTTGGGGATGGCGACGACAGATGGAATACTACTAAAAAATAGTAGATTTGAAATTATGTCTCTACCCTTTTCTTTGTTTGTATAACATGTTTTACTTATATGGCTTTAATAACTATTGTCTATTTATTTTCTGCAATTGTTTGAAATACAAATTGTACACAAACCCTTGCACACAACAATCCCTCTATACCCGGGGGCAAGAGTGAATACACACACATAAGGAGTAGGTGGTGTTTATGACCGGCCGTGGTAATGACCTTAGTGCTAGCAGGTCATTGTCAGAAGCCACCACTCAAGGTGATAATCCTCCTCTCTCAGTCTGTAGGACGTCGACAAGGCCTCGAGCTACGCATGGTTTGAGGGCTGAGAGATCGTGGGAACCCTATAATGGGGGCACCTTGGGAACCTGCCCTTTGTGAGGACAGTTAGAACCCACCTTTGCCAATGCACTTTTCTATAGGATACCCCTACCTCGTGATTAAAATGCAGTCGCTCTGTTCGTGAATGAGTGAATTGTTTGTGCATATGTTTGTTGCATTTGCATAAAATAATCATACAATAAAACAATAACAAAACAACCTTATCTCGAATAGTCTTCATTTAATCTAGCCTGATTTCAGGTTCTTTATAAGCTAAGTAGCGACGTTGACTTATGTCACTGCTGTCAAAAGATACAGTTGGAGCGATGCGATGGTTTTGATAACTCGCGTTTTTTAAAGAAGTGGTTCAACGCCTTTAGGTTGTCCGATAACCGGGATAGACCTAAAGGCGAGGTTTTCATAAATGGGTTCTGGAGTCGCCACCAATATTTTTACCAAAAACATTGGAAAAGGAAAAGAAGGCGATGGTTTTTAAGAAAAACCAACTTTGGTCATTACAACCAGAGTTAGGTAAGGGTGTTAGTTACATGTGGGGAAGGTATTAGCTTCCCCATGATGCTCCTTTCGGGTTCCCTATGATGGACTGTTTTTTAAAGAAATAAGAACATTAAAACTACGCTTTTACCCTTATTTATTCATTGCAAAATTTAAATTATTGACTACATGACCCTTAATCGCTAATGCACAGAGATAGTAACTAATAAAAGCGATAAAATAGAGTAAGGGATATAAAAGAACCTTCAAAGCAAGCTTTTTATAAAATGCTCTTGAAAATGGCGCTTTTGGCAAACCCCATGCTCTACAATGCAGTCCACTCTTCTCTCGAAGCGGTTTAGAATGCTTTCTAAGAACTCTAAGACTTAGAAAATGCTTCAGAGGGATTCTAGAAGAGTATTTTCAGGTATATGCAGTTGGAGAAGTTGTAGAAGTTGTTGAAAATGAGGAGAAGACCCCCCCCCCCTTTTTATAGAAATTCGCACCTGTCAGGTCGGGACGACCATCTCACCTGACAAGGTTGGGACAATCATCTCGACTTTCGGGACCGCCGTCTCGCCTTTGGCAAATGGTGGGACAGCGGTCTTGCCAAACGAGATGGCAATCTCGACCCTTTGGGTGGAATTTTTTATTTTTGTGTGTAGAAAAGGCCTTCCTATTCTAGTATGGAGCCTATTGATCAATCCTAGGGACCTTTAAGGCATTGCCCATCTTCAAATGGAAGTCTTCTGCTCTTTATTTTGAGGTCGGGAAAGATTTTGGGTCTACTGTGGCCCCCCCTTCACCTGACTAGCCGACTGTTGGCTCAATATGCCAAAAAGATCAGCTGGAGGGTGAAGGAGTTTACCCTCTTGCCTAGTTGTCCTTCGGTTGCTTCCCTCATCGTGGTAGCCGACCTTCTGAATACTAAGTGTGATCCTCCGGGATGCTCCTTTGATGCGGTAGCTGACCCCTCTTGTTGTAAAATTCGGTTTAAGCCCCCTTTTGTAAGGCTTGATGAGTACACACCCTCATCTGGTTTGATGAGTACGAACCCCCGTCTGGTTGTTGTAACCTTGGGATGCTCCTTTGATGCGGTAGCTGACCCCGTAGCTGAGAAGTTGGAACCTCAGGATGCTCCTTTGATGCGGTAGCTGATCCCTTGGTTGATGAGTACGAACTCTCATCTGGTTTGGCAAGTATGAACCCCCGTCTGGTTTGGAAGTCCATTTTGTAGGACTGGTGCGGCTTACTGATTTTGTTCATGCGCAATGATCTTGCCTGTGTGCAGGTCTTTCTCTTCGGGACCTTCCTTGTCACAAAGTTGTGGTTGCAGCTTACTGCTCTGGCTCATGCACCATTCCTTGTGGGGAGTGATTTTTGCTTGATAATTTATTTTTTACTTTTCTGATGAAGTCTTCGGGTGTGCCGGGGATTCGTTGGTCCTCCTCTAGCTGGTTGAGTGCTGGGGATTCTTTTGTTTTTCGGGCTTTTGTAATAGTCATCCGACTTTGTTGGTTGTCGGGGATTTGTTGATTTGGTGACGCCTCTGAGCAGGCGGATGTTTTGCTTGATTGCCTTCTCTCTTTGATGAGAGAATGGTGGTTAATGCTTGGGAGCTTTATTCTGTTTTGAACTGCCCGTTTGGTGACGTCTTGTCCCTATTTTCTTGGAGGGAACTATTTAGGATGCTTTCTGTTTTTCAATCACAAATATGGAGCCTAGTCTCCTTATATGAATGTGTTCTTTGTACATAGATTTTTGTTTCAGATTTTGACAAAGTCGTATTGTGCGACTATTTGTGTGGATGCCCTAAATGCAATCTATCTTTTTATGAAACGTGTTTTTAGAAAGTGACTGTTCTTCTGCTGGTCGTAGGGGCTAAAAGATTCCTTTACGAATCTTGTTCTGGTTTTATCTTTTGCTTGGACCATCTTTGAGTTCGGTTTTTCTTGATTTAGTGGGCCCCTTTTTTCCTTTTCTTATGCTTTCTTGTATTGGTTCTTTATGCATGCTTACGTTTCATTAATACAGAGGAATTTTCATAATTTGGTCAAGAGAAAAGAAGTAAAAGACAATTTTATTGATATAAACAAATGGTTTATTTTTACAGAGGGGTTTCCAAAGGGATTTAGAAGCATGGCTGGCCAAGGTTGGCTACACTGTATAAGTTATAACAATCATGTCCCTAACATCTGTCTCTCTAGTTCTCCTAGTCGCTTTAGTTGAGATGCTCGAGCCCGGAGTGAAGACTATGCAAAGCCTGCTTGCTTTTGGAAGGACACTACCTTAGTCGCCTTGCGGTTTTCGGCTAAGGTAATCATTGCTCTCTTTGTTTTTTGTTGTTTTTTTTTTAAAAAGAACCTCTAACTTTTTCCTAGGACGTATCCTAGCAAGGAATATGGACCCTATATTTTTCCCAGGATGCTCTTTGCGAGTTTTTGTCTTGACGGGTCATGAGCAATGTCTTCAAGCGTAATACTTCTTCACCACGTCTGAGTTGACCGGGTGCTTAAGCTCTTCTCCGTCCATGTGAGTGAGGATAAGGGTTCCTCCTGAGAAAGCTCATTTGACCACAAAGGGTCCTTCGTAGTTTGCTGCCCATTTTCCAAGTTTGTCCTTCTGGGCGGGAAGCAGTTTCTTTATTACTAAATCCCCTTCTTGAAAAGTGCAGGTATTGATCTTCTTATCGTAGGATTTCTTGATCTTCTTTTGATAGGCCTGCCCATGACATATGGCGTCCAACCGTTTTTCTTCGATCAAATTAAGCTGGTTGTACCAATTCTGGACCCATTCTACTTCGGTCAGCTTTGCTTCCATAATGACTCTTAGGGAGGGTATTTCGACTTCCACTGGCAATACAACCTCCATGCCGTATACGAGGGAGAACGGGGTGGCTCCGGTGGAGGTCTGTATGAAGGTCTGATATTCGTGTAGGGCGAAGGGTAGCATTTCGTGCCAATCCTTGTATGTTATCACCATCTTTTGGATGACCTTTTTGATGTTTTTGTTGGATGCTTCCACCGCACCGTTCATTTTAGGTTAGTATGGAGAGGAATTGTGATGTTGAATCTTGAAATCTTGGCATAACTCCTCCATCATCTTGTTGTTCACATTGGTCCCATTATCAGTAATGAGCCAATGAGGGATACTATACCGACATAGAATATTCCTCTTGATGAAGGTGGTTACCACTTTCCTAGTCACGTGTGCATAGGATGCGGCCTCTACCCATTTAGTAAAATAGTCAATGGCCACCAAGATAAAACAGTGACCATTAGATGCTTTGGGCTCAATGGGTACGATGACGTCCATGCCCCACATGGAGAATGGCCATGGTGTGGCTAAGATGTTGAGAGGTGTGGGCGGGACATGAACATTATCGGCATAGATTTGGCACTTGCGGCATCGCTTAGCATATTGGCGATAGTCACCTTCCATTGTGGACCAGAAATATCCTACCCTTAAGATCTTCTTTACCATGACATGCCCTGGTGCGTGGGTCCCGAAAGCTCCTTTATGAATCTCCTCTATCAAAGTTTGAGCCTCCTCGTGATCCACACACCTTAACAAAGTGGAGTCAAAATTCTTTTTATAAAGGGTTTCTCCAATCAATGCAAACCCTGTGACCCTCTTTCGGATGGTCCTTTTGCCATTATCACTGATTCCTTTGGGATATTCACCCTTCGTGAGGTATCACTTAATGTCATGATACCAAGGGTTTTTGTCTTGCTCGCTATTTACTGTCATGCAAAAAGCTTGTTTGTCATGCAACTTGATTTGAATAGTCGGCATCTCATGCTCTTGATCTAAAGAGAACATGGATGATAAAGTAGAAAGGGTGTCTACGAATTGATTGTCTTCCCGAGGGATATACTCGAAAGTGATGCTTTCTAACCTCGAAATCAAGTCGCGAATGTGCTCTAGATATGGGATTAATTTGGAATTTCGAGTTTTCCATTCACCCTTGAGTTGATAGATAACAAGGGATGAATCACCAAAAACTCTGAGTTTGGTCACCCCATGATCTATAGTTGCTTGGATTCCCAATGCATAGGCTTCGTATTCGGCCATATTATTTGTACAGTCAAAGTTTAATCTGGTCGTTACCGGGATATATTTCTTTTATGGGGATATCAAGATGGCTTCGATACCATGCCCATGCATGTTTGAGGCTCCATCGAAAATCATAGTCCATACATATTCTTTGGTCTCTTCGTGTTCAATGTGCATGATATGTTCGTCGGGAAAGTCATCTTGCAGGGATTGGTACTCATTTGTCGATCCGTGTGCTAGATAGTCCGCTAGGGGACTACCTTTTGATAGCTTTCTGGGTGACATGAATGATATCGAATTCTGAGAGGAGTACTTGTTACCTAGCTATTCTTCCAATCAAGATGGGCTTTTCAAAGAGGTACTTGATTGGGTCCATTTTGGAGACCAACCATGTTGTATGTCGAGCCATGTACTGTTGGAGACGTTGACTTGCCCACACCAATGCACAACATGTTTTTTCAAATGGCATATAGCGGGTCTCATAGTCTAGGAACTTTTTGCTGAGATAATATATGGCTCGCTCCTTTTTTCTTGTTTCATCTTGTTGACCAAGTACACATCCCATGGATTCTTTGAGTACTGACAAATATAAGATCAGAGGTTTTCCTTCAACGGGTGGCACCAATATCGGTGGATTGGTCAAGCACATCTTGATCTTGTCGAATGCTTGTTGACACTTCTCGTTCCACACCGTTGGTTGATTCTTACGCAACAACTTGAAGATGGGTATACATTTTTCTGTTAGATGTGCGATGAATCTGACAATATAGTTTATTCGGCCCAAAAATCTTCTGACCTCTTTTTTTGTTTTTGGTGGGGGCATGTCCAGAATCACCTTTGTTTTATCAGGATCTACCTCAATTCCCCTTTGACTAACGATGAAGCCCAGAAGTTTTCCTGACTGTACTCCAAAAGTACACTTTGTTGGATTTAGTTTAAGTTGATACTTTCAAAGTCGATCGAACAGCTTCTTGAGATATTGAATATGGTCTATTTTGTTCCTGGATTTGGCAATCATATCGTCCACGTATACTTCTATCTCTTTATGTATCATGTCATGGAATAATGTTACCATCTCCCTCTGATAACTAGCCCCTGTGTTTTTGAGTCTAAAAGGCATCACCCTGTAGCAAAATGTTCCCCATGGCGTGATAAAGGAGGTCTTTTCTCTATCTTCGACAGCCAACATGATTTGATTATACCCCGCATATCCGTCCATGAAATAATAGAGTGTGTTCGTAGCAGTGTGATCCACTAACGTGTCAATGTGTGGTAAGGGGAAATCGTCTTTTGGACTTGCCCGATTTAGGTCCCTATAATCCACACATACTCTGATTTTTTCACTCTTTTTGATGACGATCACTATGTTTGCCAACCATTCGGGGTACTTGGATACGATTAGGAAGTTAGCGTCTAACTGTCTTTGCACTTCTCCTTGATCATTAAGGACCAATTCGGCTTTATTCTTCCGAGCTTCTGTTTTATGGGCCAAAATCCTTCTTTTAATGGCAACCGATGCTCCACTATGCTCGTGTCGAGTCCGGGCTTGTCGTGATAAGACCAATCAAATACGTCCACATATTCTCTTAAAAGGTGTATTAGCCTCTCCCTGATGTCATTGTCAATCTGGGTGCCAATGTTTATTTCTTTCTTATTGTCTCCTTGTCCCAGATTGATGGTTTCTATTTCTTCCTGATAAGGCTATATGGAGCGAGCTTATTTCTCCAGCATTCTCTGCATGTCTTGGGAAATGGTCCACTGCTTACTGTCAAATTTGACCCATTTGCCTTCAGCTTACGGATCCCACAAAGGTTCATCAGTGACAGACATGATTGTTTTCTTTTAGGTTCTATTTTAGGCATAGATTTTATTATTCAAATATTTTGGAACGATAATAAATAGAAGAGGGAAGAGAATGAGAATGAGTGTGATATGACGGAAAATGCCTCATGTATTAAAAAAGTGTATACATGCCCTTTTAATCGGTGATCCTACGACCATGGGTGGGGATCGTATGAAGTACAAGAAAAGCTTTAAAAATAGAAAAAGAGCCCTAATAGTTGATCCTCCTAATCCAACCCTTCTTTCACTCTAGTTTCGACAGAGGCTTGATATCCACATCGGAGGCAGGAGCGTCAAAAGTTATCCATCTGGCGTCTATTAGCTCTTGGACCTTATATTTCAAGGTCAAGCAGTTATCCATTGAGTGCCCAGGTGCATCCGATTGGTAATCACATTTTTCATTAGGTTTATACCACTTGGGGTAGGGAGGCTCCATCTTCTTGGGAGGAACGCGAGCCAAGAGCTTGGCCTCCAGCAATTGGGGCAACAATTTCTCATAGGAGGTCGAAAGAGGGGTAAACTTTCTTTCCTTTTTTCGTGGCTGTCGGACTGTCGGCGGAGCAGAGGAAGGAGTAGTGAAATTGATTGCATGCACAACCTCTTCCTTCTTTTTGCTAAAGGGCTTTTTGAATGAAACGCTAGAGGAGGAAGATCGCACTATCTTCCCGCTTCTTAGCCCTTGCTCCACCCTTTCCCCGATGGTGACCATGTCTGGGAAGAGGTTGGACGTGCTTGCTATCGCCTTGTCATAATAAAGCCTTGTCTGCAAATCAATGAACATGGCCACTATTTCCTTGTTTGTTAGTGGGGCCTCTACCTAGGCAACCATCTCCCTCCATCGTTGGGCATATGCCTTGAAGGGCTCATCGTTCCTCTTGCTCAAAGTTCTAAGATCTAACCTATCTAGGGTCAGATCAATATTGTATTTGTAACGACAGAGAAAGGCATTTACCAGCTGCTTCCAGGTTTGGACTTGCCCCTTCTCTAGCTGCATATACCAGTTGAGAGCTGACTCAGCCCAGCTCTCCTGGAAGCAATGGATCAGAAGTTTCTCATTCTCAGCATGCGTAGCCATCTTACGACAGTACATCGTAAGGTGATTTTTGAGCAAGTCAGCCCTGCATACTTGGGGAAGTCTGGGACCTTGAATTTTGATTGAATGTTCTTAACAAGGCACATGTCAGCTACCTCCTTAACGTCAAAGTTGTGTCCCTCAACTGCCTTCAGTCTTTCCTTCAAGGTAGATATCTATTGTTTGGACACCTCGGGGGTGTGGATGTGAATTGCCCTAGCGTCAGGCTGCACGTGGGCTTTTTGTTGTAAAAGAATTCTTCTTCCTCTTCCTCCTCATGGCGAGAGGTGCGGTCGCCATGAGTTTCTCCTTTATTGAGATTTTGTTGGTGCATGACCTCCATCATCTGCGCCATTTGCTCTCTTAGTGCGCTAACCTGAGCAGTGAGTTTGCGGTTTTGTTCCTCTAGATGCTCCATTGCCTTAGCCTTCTGTGCACGGGCTCCAGATGCTCCATTGCACTTTCTAAGATGCCGAAATGAATTTTATTAATGGAGATGAATAATAGGTGTGGGATTAGTATCTTCTAAGACAATGACTTAGGTATCATCCTTAAAGCTTACGCTTTGAGGAGTGTCATACTCACTTTGGTGTAGTGGTTCCTTCCTCATCATGGATTTGACAAGTATAACGAAGGTCACCATATACCTTAGCACACTTGTCCCTTCCTTGTGGATGGTTACAAGCGTGCTTAGGGCCTCTTTCGTCTTTGTCTTAGAGATATCTAATGCCCCCTAGCATGAATGCGTTTTATGTATGATGCGTATGCTTTCTTTCCTTGTGTACTTATTTTCTCTCTTGGTTTTTCCACCTATGAAATGATGCGATATGAATGATTCAACTTTTTCAAAATCATTTTATTAAATTTCATTATTTTGTTTTTTTATTCGTTTTGTGACCCCTTTTATCTCTTCTGTAGGTCAACGTGGCTACTTAGCTTGCAAAGAACCTAAAACCAGGATAGCTAAAATGAAGACTGTCCGAGATAAAAGTGGATTATTACAAAAGAATGATTTTAGCATCCCTTATCTCTTCTGTCGAGTTGTGTGACTACTTAGTTTACAAAGAACCTGAAACCAGGCTAGCTAAAATGCAAACTGTCCGAGATAAGGGTGTTTATTGTGAAAATATTTTTGAGAGATTTTTTTTTCTATTGTATGATTATGCCATGCAACAAACAAATGCAACAAAACAAATGCACACACAATTCACTCATTCGCGAATAGTGGGACAACGTTTTTATCACCAGGTAGGGGTATCCTGCAGAAGAGTGCGTATTCAAGGTAGTTCTAAATATCCTCACCAAGGCCAGGTCCCCCAAGGTGCCCCCATTATAGGGTCCCCACTCTCCCAGCCTTCAGACCATGCATGGCACTAAACCCTAAACCCTATACCTTCCTAGGTATAGGGGGAACTGTTGTGTGCAAGGGTTTGTGTATAGTTGTTATTTCAAACAATTGCATAAAGTAAACATACAACAGTTATTAAAGCCAAACAATAAAGCATGTTATAAAGAAAGGAAGAGTAAAAGCGTAATTTCAAGTTTTTATTTCTTAAACTAGTCCATCACTAAATGGGATCAACTCTCTAGCTTCCCCAGTGGAGTCGCCATCTATCGCCTCCGTCAAAAGAGGCGGTCAGAGCGACGCGATGGTTTTGATGACTCGCGTTTTCTAAAGAAGTGGTTCAACGCCTTTAGGTTGTCTGATAACCAGGCTAGACCTAAAGACGAGGTTTTCATAAATGGGTTCTAGAGTCGACACCAATATTTTTACCAAAAACATTGGAAAAGGAAAAGAAGGCGATGGTTTTTAAGAAAAATCAACTTCGGTCATTACAACCAGAGTTAGGTAAGGGAGTTAGTTACATGTGGGGAAGGTATTAGCTTCCCCACGACGCCCCTTTCGGGTTCCCTATGATGGACTGTTTTTGTAAAGAAATAAGAACATTAAAACTACGCTTTTACCCTTATTTATTCATTGCAAAATTTAAATTATTGACTACATGACCCTTAATGACTAATGCACATAGATAG
Organism: Sphenostylis stenocarpa; assembly: GCA_963425845.1. NCBI lineage: Eukaryota > Viridiplantae > Streptophyta > Magnoliopsida > Fabales > Fabaceae > Sphenostylis > Sphenostylis stenocarpa. The sequence goes on from OY731404.1 coordinate 52,579,855, forward strand.
TAACTAATAAAAGCGATAAAATAGAGTAAGGGATATGAAAGAACCTTCGAAGCAAGCTTTTTATAAAATGCTCTTGAAAAGGGCACTTTTTGGCAAACCCCACGCTCTACAATGAAGTTCACTCTTCTCTCGAAGTTCTTTAGAATGCTTTCTAAGAAGTCTAAGACTCTGGAAATGCTTCAGAGGGATTCTAGAAGAGTATTGTCAGGTATATGTAGTTGGAGAATTTGTTTAAAACAAGGAGAAGACCCCTCCTTTTTATAGAAATTCGCACCTGTCAGGTCTAGACGGCCGTCTTGGCTGACAAGGTTGGGACGACTATCTCGAATTTCGAGACCACCATCTCATCTTTGGAAAATGGTGAGACGGTGGTCTCGCCTTTGGCAAGTGGCGAGACGGTGGTCTCACCCTTAGCCAACGGCGAGACGACGGTCTCTCCAAACGAGACGGTGGTCTCGACCTTTTGGGTGAAATTTTTTTATTTTTTGTGTAGAAAAGACCTTCCTATTCTAGTATGGAGCCTATTGATCAATCCTAAGGACCTTTAAGGCCTTGCCCATCTTCGAACGGAAGTCTTCTGCTCTTTATTTTGAGGCGGGGCAAGATTTGGGTTGTACAACTTACAGAAGAGATAAAAGGTTATAAAGCGAAATAATTTAATAACAAATTAACTTTATCTCGGACAGTCTTAATTTAAGCTAGCCTGATTTCAGGTTCTTTGTAAGCTATGTAGCCACATTGACCTACATAAGAGATAAAGGGTTATAACAACAAAACAAAAGAATAAAAAATGATAAAATGATTTTGAAACAGTCAAATCAATCATACCCTCATCATTTCAGGAGTGGTAAAAATAAGAGAGAAAATAAATGCATAAGGAAAGCATGCATAACGCATCATCCTAATAAAATCTCTCATGCATAAACACATTCATGCTAGGGGCACTAGATGTGCTTAAAACAAAGGCAAAAGAGACCCAAGTGCGTTTGTAACCTTTGTTACACTTGTCAATCTATGGCAAGAAGGGGGCAAGTATGCTAAGGTGTGGTAGCCTTCGTTATAATTGTCAAATCCATGATGGGGAAGGAACCATTACACTGAAGTGGGTGTGGTGCTCCATGAAGCGTAAGCTTTAAGGAGGATACCAAAGCCATTGTCTTAAGGCATATCTATCCCACACTAATCATTCATTTCATAAAATAAAAATAAAAACCCTAACTCATATTGCATTCTAGAAAGTGGTTGGTCTTCTTCCTGTCCTCACCCATGCACAAAAAGCCAAGAGGAAGGAGCAACTAGAAGAGTAAAACTGCAAGCTCACCGCTGAGCTTAATGCCACGAAGGAGGAGGTGGCGCAATTAAGGGAGTGGTTAGAGGAACAAAACTGCAAGCTCACCACTGATCTTAATCTCGTGAAGGAGCAGATGGCGCAGTTAATGGAACTAATGTGCCATCAACATATCCACAATGAGAGCCCCCACAATGACCATATGGGCAAAAGAGTGGAGCAAGGATTGAGAAGTGGGAGGATCACATAACCTTCCTCATCTAACACATCATTCAACAAGCCCTTCAGCAAGAAGAAGGAGGGAAGCATGCATGTGATCAACCTTACTACTCTTTCTTCCGCTCTGCAAACAGCTAAGCAGCCACGCAAAAAAGAGAGGAAGTTTACTCCTCTCGGAACCTCCTATGGGATTTTGCTGCCGAAGTTGGTAGAAGCCAAGTTCCTAGTGTGTGCCCCTCCGAATAAGATAGATCCACCCTACCCTGATTGGTACAAGCCAAACGAAGAATGTGATTACCTTTCAGGCACTCCTAGGCATACTGTGGAAAATTGCTTGGCCTTGAAGTATAAGGTTCAAGATCTGTTGGTTGTCGATTGGATCACTTTCGACGCTCCCGCTCCTAACATGGACGCCAAGCCTCTGTCATAATTATAATAGTGAGGTTGGACAAGAGAAGGCTAGTTGATTAGGGCTCTTATGTTAGCATTCATTTTTTAGCTTCCAGTGTATCTCTCACGGTCCTTGCCCGTGGTCGCGAGATATTTGATTAAAAGGGCTTTGTGAATATTTTCTTTTTTATCAATACAATGAGGCATTTGCATAAAATTCATATTCTTCTCATTCTTTTCCTCCTCATTATTATTTCAAAATAAATTAAAATAAAATCTAAGCCTAAACAAAACCATAAGAATAATCATGTCTATGATGGATGACTCTCTGTGTGATCCGAAAGCCAAAGGCGAATGGATCGAGTCAAATAGTGAGGAGGGGACCATTTCCCCGAACATGCATGGGCTATTAGAAAAGGAAGCTCAGTATATACAGCCCTACTAGGAAGGAATCGAGGCCATCGATTTGGGGGGCAAGGAAAGGATAAAAAGGAAATAAGCATTGATACCCAAATCGATGATAACTTCAGGGAAGGGATAGTACAACTAAATGGAAATAAGCATTGATATGGACGCATGCGCATGGTCCTACCATGACATGCCAAGACATCAGAATTCTCATAATTACTCTCCCTACCGACCTAAAATGAATAGCGCAGTAGAGGCAGACGATCATCTGGAAGATGGTCAAAACCTACATATCACCCTTTGTCCTTCATGGTTATGAAACTTTCGTACGGACCTCTAGGGGAGCTACTACATTTTCCCTTGTATAGGAGATGGAGATCATACTTTCGATAGAGGTCGAGATACCTTCCCTGCGTGCTATCATGGAAGCAAAACTAACAGAAGCTGAATGGGTCTAAAACCAATATGACCAGTTTAACTTAATCAAAGAAAAATGGTTGGACGCCATATGTCATGGACAAGCCTATTGATCGATGTCGTACTCGGTCAAATAATTAAAATAGATAAATGTAGTACTAGGAAGCTTTCCTAGGTCGTCTCCCAAAGACCACGAATTTCTATCAAAGCTTATCAATTTTTCGAATTAGAATAGCAATAAAAGGGGGGTTTTTCAAAATTAAAATATTAGATGTAATAGAATAAAAACATATTATAAAAATGCAGATTAAAAACATATTAGAATGCAATTGATTTCCTGATTCCAATGTAGTGTCACTTATCCAAGGTTACAAAATTAATTTGAAATTAACCAACTAAGCGAAGATAAATTTCAAATTATATTCCAATCCAAAATTAATCAACTAAGCGAAGATTAACCCTTATTCCAATATGAAATTAACCAACTAAGCAAAGATTAACCCCAAATTATCCTTAACCCTTATTCCAATATGAAATTAACCAACTAAGTGAAGATTAATCCCAAATTATCCTTATACAATTAAGCATTACATACATCACATAATCTCATCTCTAACACAGAATTAAGAAAACTGTGATATTAGTTTCGGTTTATTAAGCATAAACAGATTATAATTCAACACTAAGATTAAAAGATGAATAGTTAAGAGAACAAACAAAATGAAATTGAAGAACAAAAACTCAAAGATCTACATGCATTCTCCTCAGAAAATCAATACAAAGATTTAGCTATCCATGGAAAATCAAAAACGCAGAAGAAGAGAAAAATCGAAACAAGAATTTAATATAATGACAGAAGAGTAAACAAACTTGAATACAAATTTGAGAAGATGAAAAGTGATTGTGTGGCTACTGTGTGGCGTCTTCCTCCCTTAACCCTCATCTCTAACACATAAATAACCCTAACCATAATCTTAATCTAGGTTTTGGGCCTGACTGGTCCACAGAACACATCATAAGTTGGCTTCAGTGCAAGTCTGCCAACTTCAAACATGAGTAGTATTTTCAATACTTATCCAACTTAAGAGATTTAGGTCTCTTTTGAAAGCCTTTTGAGTTAGCTTTAAAACACCACTGTTTCTACTATTTTCGGAGGTCTAATGAATTTAGGAGACTTAAATTACTGAAGCATGTCCATTGGGCCGGCCAGGTGCGCTTAACCCATTTTGGATAATTTATGTAAAATTCAATTTAGCTTAGAATTGAATGATTCTGGATCCTCTAAAAAGCCGAATGCATCTAGCTTATAATACTTTTAGAATTATGATTTTTTGAGCTCTGTGAAAAAATGATAAATAAAATAGTGAACCAATGTTAGTTCCCATAGAGAATAAAATATGACATTTGACCAAATTTTCCAAGTCCAAAAATGCTTTAAACTGTAATATGGCATCTGGCCCAATCTTCTAGGCCCAAAAATGTTTTAAACTGTCCTGAAAATAATAATGAGCAAAAATTAGATCAAATAGATTAAAATTAATTAAAATCTAAATTATTGGCCCAATGAAGCCCAATTAATAAAAATTCACTAATAAAAGAAAGCTAAGCCCAAAACACTAATTAAAATAAGTTCAGAAAGGGAAGAAAATATGGGAATATAATGACTCATCAAATAACCCCACACTTAGCCTTTTTCACTCCTGGGCAAAATCAAGAAACAAAGCAAGGAAATAAATCCAAAAACATTAAAGAAATTCATGCAAAGGATAGAAACAAAGACAAAAACAATGACAAACAAAAGCATAAACATAATTACATACTCCAATATGAAACCTGGGAATCGAAAGGGATAGACAACCTCCAACACTCAAAGAGTCAAAGAAACCAGACATCTATGGACATCGTCCAAACAATTTAAAACATGTGTTGAAAATCAATATGCTCAAGAGGTGAATGAAAAGCAACAGAACCTCACAAGATATGCACTGTATCACTCAAGTGTTTATGCTACTATTTACTCTCAAAGCACTCATGAAAAACAAGCACCACATAGACTTTTCGAGCCTCTAAAATCAACAACCAAAAACACATGCACATAAAGATCAAAAAGTACTTTCAAAGGTTGTAATGGGGCTAAGGACAAGGTATGAAATGAATGGATAAGTAGCTTAAAGACCAAAGAAAATAGAGGAGCAATGGGGAACGAGTAAAAAATACACATGAAAGTAAATCCACCAATTTCAATCCTCACACAATGTCCAAACATATATTTTTTTTTATTTCTTTTCTTTTCTTTTTTTTTTTATATATATATATATATAATTTTTCTTTTCTTTTCTCTTTTTTTTAGAATTGAAAACGAAAGAAAATGAGATAGCCACAATTGAAGAATCCAAAAACCAACACAACTAGTTACAACCCTCCACCTTTTGAGCTCCCATTCTCAAAACAATTCCAAAGCTCCAAAATTTCCTAAGATAGGGTAATCATGGTTTTCAGGCTAAGGGCTTGTAATGAGCTGTAAAACAATGAAAAAGGGTCATTGGCTCAAAAAGGGGCTATCAAAGGGAATGATTCAAGGTAGACTCATTTAGCTAGAGGCTTATAAGAAAAAAATGTTGAACATACAAGGATATGAAGCTTGTAGATTTTGATGATGATTCAAGAACAAAGGACTTAGAGATTTGAAGACTCATAATCTTATGTAATAACTCTGTTTTTATGTTTTTGAGTCTTTAATATTAGAGTCCAAGATAGCCAGCACATAGACCATCCTTTAAAAGCTCTAAAAACTCATTTTTATCAAAATTACACTGTGATAATCGATTATCACCCTGGATAATCAATTATTACAGCAAGAAAATCATTTTCAGGAAAACCTCTCTGTGATAATCGATTATCACTTAGGATAATCGATTATCACAGGAAAATAATCGATTATTTGGCCAGATAATCGATTATCCTGGTCCAATTTTGTTCCCTTGCAAAAATGGCTCTAGAATAATCGATTATCACTCAAGATAATCGATTATTTGCGTCTGTTATGTGTTTTGAAATTCAAATTTGGACCAAGTTTCAAAAACCCTATTCCCAATTCTTCTATTTTCGAAAATCCCCAATTCCTAGACCCTATTCTCTCTACTTAAGGTTCTCTAAGGCTCTCTGCAAATTAACAAACCTTTTTCATACAAAAGTTAAGAGTTGTGACTGTTAGATAACTTTTTGTAGGGAAGAAAAAGGGGCTTTTGAAACCTAGTGTGGGCTAGAAGCGATAAGAATCACTGAGTGGGTTTCTTGGTGGATTGTGTGTTGTGCCGTCTCTAGGAAAAATTGTTCTTCATCCTTTGTGGATTCAAAGGAGGTGTTCATCTCTTGTGTGACTCAAGAGAGGTGTTTTCTATTCCTTATCTTTTCAATTTGTAATCTGTTTGTAAACTGTGATTATAGTGACAGTGTTAATCCTCTTTTTGAGTGATTAGCAACTGGACGTAGGGTCTTTTGATCCGAACCAATATAAATCAACTGTGTAATCCTCTATCCCTTATCTATTTACTTTACACAGCATTTTAATCGGTGAAATTTGGGAAAATTTTAAAACCCTAATTTTTGTTTAAGAAACCAATTCACCCCCCTCTTAGTTTTTGTCCGTAAACGCAAACATTCCGCTGCGCGATTCTAACAAGTGGTATCATAGCTTGCTTTGATAGTCATTCAAATTTCGAAAATGGGTGGATAAAATCAAACTTTTGCCGAGGGTGCTTCTATCAATAGACCCCCACTTTTTGCGGGGCAAAATTATCCTCTTTGGAAAGTTAGAATGCAAATATTTTTGGAGTCTTTTGATAGAGGTGTTTGGGATGCAATTTTGAACGGTCGTTTTATTCCTAAGACAACTAAAAACGGAGAAGAGGTACCAAAACCATTTTCTAGATGGTCGGCTGAAGAAAATAGAAAAGCCCAATATGATGTTAGGGCTAGAAATACAATTTCATCTACTTTAACCCTTGATGAGTTTTACAGAATATTTGTTTGCAAGAGTGCTCAAGAAATGTGGGAAATGCTAAGAGTAACCCACGAAGGTACCGATGACATTAAAAGAGCAAGAAAGAATTCATTGATTAAAGAGTATGAGATGTTCCGGATACAACAAGGAGAAACGATTTTTGACGTTCAAAAACGTTTCATACATATTGTGAATCATCTCACCGGGTTAGGTAAGATTTTTTATATTGATGAGTTAAATGTAAAAATTCTCAAATCTTTGGATAGGAAATGACAACCAAAGGTGACGGCCATCACGGAGTCACAAAATATTGCTACCATGTCTATGGCGGCGCTTTTTGGAAAGCTAAGAGAACATGAACTTGAACTTGGAAGACTAAACGAAGAAGAAGGCCAACACCAAAAGAGAAACCTTGCCTTCAAAACTGAAATTTCTAAGAGCAAGAAGAAGAAGGAGGAAGAAGACTCGAAAAATGAAGATGATGAAAATTTGAGTCTCATGATAAAGAAATTTACAAAGTTATTGAAAGCCAAAGGGAAGCAACCCTTTAAAGGTAAGGGAAAGGTAAGAGAAAGTACTTCCTTAAATATTAAATGTTACGGTTGTGGTGAAACAGGACATGTAAAAACTTATTTTCCAAACAAGAAAAATGAAGATCATAAAGGTAAGAAATTCTTCAAAAAGAAAGCCTATATTGCTTGGGATGATAGTGACTCAAGTTCGGAGTCAAGTGATTCGAAAATTGAAGCAAACATTTGCTTGATGGCAAATGACAACATTTCTTCCGATTTTGAGGTTAGTGATTCCGAATGTTCCTCAAGTGATGATGAAAATGATTATGATGCTTTACAAAATGCATATGAAGAATTATTTACTGCTTTTAAAGACTTGAAAAATGAAAATAAATCTGTGAAAAAGTGTTTGAATAAATCAGAGAAAGAGGTAGAATCCTTGAAAACGAAAATTGCATGTTTAGAGGAAAAAGATAATAAAAATATAGCATGTGCATCATGTAAAGAGTATGAATATGATATTGACTTACTTAGCCACTTACTTGATAAAACTAAGAAAGAATTAAGTGATAGTTATAAGTATAAGGTTATTGTTCAAAATAGAGAAAACTGTCATGTTCCATTGAAAAAGCCTAAAAATAAAAATAGAAGAGTATGGGTTGAAAAAGGAACTAAAACTTCAAAAATTAAATATGTATCATTTTCAAATATTACATCTAATGCATGCTTTTATTGTATGAAACATGGTCATACTTCAAATAGGTGTAGAATTAAACATTTTGGTGTTCCTAAAGGAAAATATGTTTTGGTTCCTATAGTGAAATAATTTGATTGTCTCTAACCCCAAGGACCCAAAAGTTATGGGGACCTAAGATTATCATGTTCTTGTTTTGTAGGAAACTTCCAAATCCAAGAATTCTATGTGGTATCTTGACAGTGGATGTTCAAGACATATGACCGGAGACAAAACGAAATTTGTGAGTTTCAAAGCTAAGGAACAAGGATATGTAACCTATGGGGACAACAACAAAGGAAAAATACTTGGAACCGGAAACATTGGTGGTGCAAATACTTTGGAGATAAAGGATGTGCTTCTTGTTGATGGGCTAAAGCATAATATCCTAAGTATAAGTCAACTTTGTGATAAAGGATTCAAGGTAATTTTTGAAAGTAAGTTTTGCACCATTCATTTGAAAGATTCTTAAAATATAGCATTAAAATGTATTAGGCATAATAATATCTATTTGATTGACTTGGATTGTGTATCTAACACTAGTATAACATGCTTAGTTGCTAAGGAAGAAAATTCATGGTTATGGCATAAGAGAGCGGCTCATATAAACAAGCATCAATTAAACAAACTAATATCAAAGGACTTAGTTGTTGGTTTGCCTAAGTTAAAAATTTGAAAAAGATAGATTATGTGATGCATGTCAAAAAGGTAAACAAGTGAAATCATCCTTTAAATCTAAGAATGTTATTTCCACATCAAAACCTTTAGAACTATTACACTTAGATTTATTTGGTCCATCTAGGATAAAAAGTTTTGGTGGAAATTACTATGCTCTTGTAATTGTTGATGATTTTTCTAGATATACTTGGACATTTTTCTTAATATTAAAAAGTGAAGCTTTTAAAGTCTTTAGGAAGTTTTCCAAGAAAATTCAAAATGAGAAAGACTTAAGAATTAAAGTGTTAAGGTGTGACCATGGTGGAGAATTTCAAAATGAATCCTTTGAAAATTATTGTGAAGAAAATGGAATTTTACATAATTTTTCTGCACCTAGAACTCCCCAACAAAATGGTGTAGTAGAAAGGAAAAATAGGTCACTAGAGGAACTTGCTAGAACAATGTTAAATGAATCAAATGTTCCTAAGTATTTTTGGACTGATGCTGTAAGTACTGCATGTTATGTATTGAATAGGATGCTTATAAGGCCAATCATAAAATTAACTCCTTATGAATTGTTAAATGGTAGGAAGCCTAATGTTGCTCATTTAAAAATATTTGGATGTAAATGCTTTGTTTTAAATAATGGAAAAGATAACTTAGGAAAATTTGACTCAAAAGCTGATGAGGCTATTTTCTTAGGTTATTCACTAACTAGCAAAGCATATAGAGTTTTCAATAGAAGAACTTTGAATATTGAAGAATCTGTACATGTCAGCTTTGATGAAATTGTAGACCTTGAGGGAAATCCTCTTGAGTAAAATAAAGAATTTGCAAGTGATGATGAGTACATAAGAGAAGCTCTAGAAGAAATGTACTTAAATGAAAATGAGCCATCTCAACCAACTGAATTGGCAAAAGAGTGGAAACCACCAAGAGGAATTTCAATGGACAATATAATTGGTGATATCTCAAAAGGGGTAAGAACTAGAAATATGACAAATTTTTGTATGTTTGTAGCTTTTGTTTCACAGATAGAACCCAAAAGTGTTGAAGAAGCTCTTAAAGATGACCAATGGTGCATAGCAATGCAAGAAGAACTTAATCAATTTGAAAGAAATCAAGTCTGGGAATTAATTCCAAGAGAAGAATCTCATCAAGTGATTGGAACAAAATGGGTATTTAGAAACAAACTTGATGAAGATGGAAATATAACAAAGAACAAAGCCAGACTTGTTGCCAAAGGTTACTGTCAAGAGGAAGGTATTGATTATGATGAAACTTATGCTCCTGTTGCCAGGTTAGAGGCTATACGCCTACTTCTTGCTTATGCCTCATTGATGAAATTTAAACTTTATCAAATGGATGTTAAAAGTGCATTTTTGAATGGGTTTATTGAAGAGGAAGTATATGTTGAACAACCCCCTGGATTTGAAGATTTTAAATATCCCAATCACATTTTTAAATTGAAGAAAGCTTTATATGGTTTGAAACAAGCTCTTAGGTCTTATTATGAAAGATTAAGTAGCTTTCTAATTTCAAATGACTTTTCTAGAGGAAAAATTGATTCCACCCTATTTATTAAGAAAGTAAGGTAACATATTCTGTTAGTTCAAGTATATGTTGATGATATTATTTTTGGATCAACTGATAATTCTTTGTGTGAAGGATTTTCTAAGATAATGCAGGGTGAATTTGAAATGTCAATGATGGGAGAATTAACATTCTTGCTTGGACTTTAAACTAAACAACTTAAACATGGCATTTTTGTGTCTCAAACCAAATACTGCAAAGTGATTCTCAAGAAATTTGGAATGGACACTTCAAAGGAAGCTAACACACCCATGGGAACATCATGCTATTTAGACAAGGATGAATCAGGTTTGGAAATTAATCAATCTTTGTATAGAGGTATGATAGGTTCACTATTATACTTAACTGCAAGTAGACCTGATATTATGCATTTTTTTGTGTGTGTGCTATATTTCAAGCTTGTCCAAAAGAATCTCATTTAACTGTAGTAAAACGAATCTTAAAATACTTAAAAGCAATTACAGGATTTGAATTATGGTATCCATCTGAAGCTTCTCCTAGGTTAATAGGATATTCTAATGCTGATTATGGTGGATGTAAGATTGATAGAAAGAGTACTAGTGGAACATGTCATATGTTAGGATCATCTTTAGTGTCTTGGCATTATAAGAAATAAGCATGTGTTGCTTTATCCACAACTGAAGCTGAATATATTGCAGCTAGTAATTTTTGTGCTCAAATTTTATGGATGAAACAACAATTTGAAGACTATAGTATCTTTCTAAGTAATATTCCATTAATGTGTGATAATACAAGTGTTATCAATCTCACAAAGAATCCTGTTATGCATTCCAGAACTAAACATAGTGAGATTAGGCATCACTTTTTAAGAGATCATATATCTAAAGGAAATTGTCAAATTGAGTATATAGACACAAAACATCAATTAGCGGATATATTTACCAAACGTCTTCCAAAGGATAGATTCTATGAACTGAGAAGAGACTTAGGAATATTAGAAATAGCCTAAACTCTGCTTAACTGATCAATATTTACATTTTGTACTGTAATAATTGATTATATAGGGAAATAATCGATTATCCTATGTCTAAAACATTGAAAATTTGTTAATCTCTCTTGAATAATTGATTATCTTGGATAATAATTGATTATTGAAGTTTAAACAAGTGAATTATGTGAAAACTTTTTGTAATAATCGATTATTTGGGCATAATCGATTATCCAGCCTGATAATCGATTATCTCTGCACTTGAAGAAATAATCGATTATCAGAGGCTGATAATCGATTATCCATCGATGTTATGGGTAAACTAGCCGTTTGTAACGGCTATTTTGGCTTCAATCCTCCTCCAACTAGCCTTTTATGACCGTTAGGATGTTTCTCTTTATATAGGAAGGCTTCAATTCACATCTACACACCTCCAAACCTTGAATCAAAGCATTCTACACTCATTCAAGCTCTCTTGTATCCTTAAAACCTTCTTCTTCTCAAAAACTTGTTCATCTTCCTCTCTTTCTAATCTAAATGGCTTCATCATCTCATAGTAAGATCCCAACAAGGAGAAGATCCACTCCTGCTTTTCATCCCCGTCCCAATTCCATTGAAGGGTGGATCTTCGACGATGAAGGAAGACAGGAATTCCTGACTTTCTGGAAAGAAAGGGGTATTCTCACTCCTAAATATATTATTGGTGATCAATTCATCAATAGGGGTTTCAACTTCCCCAATCTCCTTGATCAGCAAGGTGTCCTTCCATTCATAGAAATGCAAGGTACTTACTATCTAGATTTAGTTAGGGTCTTCTATTCACGCTTTAAATATAGAGATCACATTGCCACCTCTAGAGTCAAGGGTGTGACCATCATCCTTGATGATGATATCTGGGAAAATGTTGCTCATTTTCCTTTAAGGGAGGATTCTACAAATGTTCTTGCGGACTTATAAGATTTTAATAGAATTATGGCATACCGCTCCTTTCTCCGCAACCCCTCTATGAAAATTGGCCGCCAACTTTTGGCCGGGCCTTTAAAGAAAGAAGAACGCCTTTTGCTGCATCTTCTTGTCTGGATTTTATGTCCCCGAGCAACCAATCATGCCCAATGTTCTTCTGCTGACCTTCGCATTATTCATGCCATCATGAATAATGAGCCCATTGATTGGCCAAGCTTAGTTACATTAACAATGCTCAAGGCGAAGCGTCACCCAACATTCAAGATTCCTTACACTCTTCTCATATCCAGAATTCTTGAATACAAGGGCGTAAATGTTGAAGGAGAACAACGGGCATGGACCCTAAATTCAAACAGAATGCTAGATGCCATGCTCACTCAGCTACAGATGGTGAACGTAAATGGAATTTACGTTCATAAAGATGATGCTCCTCACATGGCCAACGTGGCTCAAGATTCTGATGATGAGGACATGCCTGCTGCTGACATGCCTACTGAAAAAATTCATACTGCTGGGACGTCATCTCCTCATCCTACATCTCGTCCTTCTTTGGATGATATGTTGTTTGATATGAATCAAACAATGAAAGAGTTTTTCACTATCTCTCAAGAACAGAATCAGGAAATTATTTGATGTATTTCGGATGTAGATGATAGAGTACGTAATTTAGAGGACAAATTTGATGCCCAGTTTAACAGTAATGAAAGTGAAGAGTTTTAATCTCTTCAACATATCTCTTATTTGTAATTAATTTACTTTATGGAATTAAAATTTTATTTTTGCTTTGATTGAGGGGGAGCTATTTTCTATATTATGCACTTATTGAGGGGGAGCTTTCATGTTTTATCATAATCAAAATAGGGGGATAAATTATTTAAAGCATCTTATGTTTAATAATTTTAATGTTGTCTGGTATGTTTAATGTTTTTGTTAGCTGTGACAGATAAAACAGGTTATTACAAAGGGCTTTAAAGGAAATTTTGATCATCATAAAAAAGGGGGAGATTGTTGAACATACAAGGATATGAAGCTTGTAGATTTTGATGATGATTCAAGAACAAAGGACTTAGAGATTTGAAGACTTGTAATCTTATGTAATAACTCTATTTCTATGTTTTTGAGTCTGTAATATTAGAGTCCAAGATAGTCAGCACATAGACCATCCTTTAAAAGCTCTAAAAACTCATTTTTATCAAAATTACACTGTGATAATCGATAATCACCCTGGATAATCGATTATTACAGCAAGAAAATCATTTTCAGGAAAACCTCTCTGTGATAATCGATTATCACTCAGGATAATCAATTATCACAGGCAAATAACCAATTATTTGGCCAGATAATCGATTATCCTGGTCCAGTTTTGTTCCCCTGCGAAAATGGCTCTCGAATAATCGATTATCACTCAAGATAATCGATCATTTGCATCTGTTATGTGTTTTGAAATTCAAATTTGGACCAAGTTTCCAAAACCCTATTCCCAATTCTTTTGTTCTCGAAAACCCTGTTCCCAATTCTTCTGTTTTCGAAAATCCCCAATTCCCAGACCCTATTCTCTCTATTTAAGGTTCTCTAAGGCTCTCTGCAAATTAACAAACCTTTTTCATACAAAAGTTAAGAGTTGTGACTGTTAGAGAACTTTTTATAGCAAAGAAAAAGGGGCTTTTGAAACCTAGTGTGGGCTAGAAGCGATAAGAATCACTAAGTGGGTTTGTTGGTGGATTGTGTGTTATGCCGTATCTAGGAAAAGCTGTTCTTCATCCTTTGTGGATTCAAAGGAGGTGTTCATCTCTTGTGTGACTCAAGAGAGGTGTTTTCTATTCCTTATCTTTTCAATTTGTAATCTGTTTGTAAACTGTGATTATAGTGACAATGTTAATCCTCTTTTTGAATGATTAGCAACTGGACGTAGGGTCTTTTGATCCGAACCAGTATAAATCAAATATGTAATCCTCTATCCCTTATCTATTTACTTTACACAGCATTTTAAGCGGTGAAATTTGGGAAAAATTTTAAAACCCTAATTTTTGTTTAAGAAACCAATTCACCCCCCTGTTGGTTTTTGTCCGTAAACGCAAACATTCTGTTGCGCGATTCTAACAAAAAAATGTCTAAATCATCTCCAACATGCATGTGAATCAAGAAGCATAAAAAAGAGTCAAGCCAAGGCCACTATGCAAGCAATCAAGAGGCATAACACACAAGAAATAAATAATAGAGAGTGGCTCAAAACCTCACACAGGGTAAATCTATCACTTCCAAATCAACCTCTCAAACCTCAAAATCCACTTGACATGAAAGAAGAACAAGGATTTCAATCCATAGAATATTAAACAACTCATATACAAGAGTGAAGAAAGTTCCCAAAACCTAAACAAAACCCAGAAATCCCAGAGAAGCATGCAAACTATACACAAAACACGAACCTGAAATAACAAAGAAAACTAAAAATCCTAAACAAAAAAAAAAAGAACAGTCTCCCCCATACTTAAATCAGAAATTGTCCTCAATGTAAACAAAATCATATCCACTAAACAAATAGGACAAGCAAGATAAAGGAGTTGAAGGGGAAAGAAGAACTCCCTAATCATGGTGGGGATTTCTTATAATCAATGCAGACCCTCCAATTGTTTTGCACTCTTGATGGAATTAGCTCATCTTTCTCATTCTTCGCCATAGTGATGCCTGGACTCACCCATTGACTATCAAAGATGGGGTATATGATCCTAGCCTGTAGAAGCTTGGTCACCTCCTTTTTGCAATGTCTAGAATCACCAGGTTGAGCCTCCTTTGTGGTTGTCTCACTGGTTTGGCTCCGTCCTCCAACAAAATCCTATGCATGCATTTGGACGGGCTAATACCGAGAATGTCTTCCAAGATCCATCTAATTGCCTTTTTCCGCAATTTAAGCACTTGCAACAACTTCTCCTCTTCATCATCAGTGAGGGAGGTGGAAATTATCACCGGTAGTCTCTCATCATCCTCCAAGTAAGCATACTTGAGGTTCTCCAGTAGGGGTATTAGCTCTGGTATGGGTGTTGGCTCAACAACAAAAGGAACCAAAGAAGGGGAAGGAATGGGTTCCACAGCCTGTACCTCAACATGTAAGTCAGATTCATGTGTACTTCCTGCAACAGGGTTAGTGCATTCTGAATCTATAAAATAAAAATGAAGAGGTAGAACACCGAAATCATCAGATTCATGTGCATGATCAGAATGTGTATCAGCATTTGTATCATTCATGTCAGCAGTTGTATCAGTATCAATATTCAGAAATTGATCAATGCAACAACTACACACTTTAGAATTAGTACATGCAAGAGAGGTGAAGGAATTATGTAGAGATGGGAAGTCAACATCATGAAAGAATTTAAATACATGTTCATTAATTAATTCATCAATCAAATCAACATGAAAGACAGAATGATCCTCATATGGGTGTTTCATGGCATTTAGAATATTAAAGCGCACCATAATGTCATCAAATTCAATGGATAAAGTCCCTGCATGCACATCAATTTTGGTTCGTGTGGTCTTTAAAAATGGTCTGCCTAAAATGATGGGTGCAGAACCATGTAAAAATCCCTCATCCATATCAAGAATATAAAAATTAGAAGGGAAAATCAACTCACCAACCCTAACTAAGATATCCTCAATGAAACCTGTAGGGTGAGTAACACTCCTATTTGCCAACTGAATAACTATACTCGTAGGTTGCAGGGGTCCAAGAGAAAGAGATTTAAATATAGGTTGAGGCATGACATTAATTGAAGCACCCAGATCAAGCATAGCATTTTTAAATTTATAATTACCTATGATACAAGGCACATAAAAAGTACCTGCACTAGTGCAAAAAAGGGCTTCTACGTCACCCAATTGTCGTCGCATGTAAAAATATTCGACGTAAATAAAATGCAGTGGCAATTTTGTAAATAAGAGACAAAGCTTTTACGTCGCACATCTTAGGAGGTGACGTAAAAAGTCTTCTTTTACGTCGCGCCACCCAGGTGCGACGTAAAAGAGTGCTTTTTACGTCGCATGCTGGGGTGCGCGACGTAAAAAGTGCCTTTTATTCCCTCCCAGACCCACTCCCTCGTCTCGCGCAACAAGTGTTTTTGACAACGACGATGAGAACGACGATGACAGCTATCTCTGCACACCATTTTTGATCAGTTTGACAGTGAAAAACATCAACATTGTGTCTCATTTTACGAACTTCATATTTCTCCCCTATTGGATTCGAGTTTGGGGAAAGCTTGATTAGGAGTGGCTTTCTCTCCATTCTTCTGATTTAGAAGACGTGTCAGTTAATCCTTCCTTTTATTATCTTATTTATTAAGAGTGGAGGAGGGGAAATTAAATATGTAGATGAATGATATGCATGCAAGTAGACAATTGTTGAAAAAAAATTTATTTATCCGTAGAAGGTGTACATTCCCCTATTCCATACTACGAAGCAACTTTTGACAGAAATGGAAAAGCCTAAAGAAACCCACAGGCGGGTCTTGATCTCTATGGAATTCCCTTTCGGCTTCCCGGACATGACGAGCGAGTGCTTCGCTTTGCTTCTGGACCGCCTGGCTCATATCTTCACTGTACTTTTGAGCCTCTTTGATCTTCGCCTCTTGATGGACGACCAAGGCTTGCAGTTCATCGAGTTTTGCAAGGGCTCGGTCCTTTTCTTGTAGTACTTGGTCGTACTGAGCTAGCCCGTCTCTTTCTTTGCACCGTAGCTCAGCGAGACTTTTGTTGAGTCTCCGATTGGCTTCTCACTCTTGGCGTATTTCTGACCGAGTCCGGGTGAGGTCTTGCAACAAGTCCTTGATCGTCTGAGCCTGTTTTGCTGATTCGGCCTCAAGGCGTGCTGATTTGGCGGTTATTTCTTGAAGTTGACTATCCGAGCTGGTTCTAGCAGCTTTGGATGCTCGGATAGCTTGCTCATTAGAGTCAGCACACTGATCCTTGAGGCGTTCTATTTCATGATCCTTTTTCTTGCATTACCTCTATAGACCGTCTATGGTGAGGATAGATTCTTGTTCTCTTTCCTCAAGGGCCCTCATCTGGGCTCCCATGATTTCTATCCTCTGGGTCAAGGCGTCGACTTGAGCTTGCAACTCTTCACTATTGACACATGTAATGAGTGAGGTGGATGGTTGAGACATCCCTCTTCTTTTCCTCCACACCTCATAGTCACTGGAGACAGCCACTCGAGCTTTTCCTAGCTCTCTATCTCCTATAAAGACTGGTTTCTCCCATGCTCTTCTCACGGTTAGTGAGTTAGCGATTGTGCATGGGTCTCCGAAGAAACACAGTACTCCGAGCTCCCCTCAGGATATTGTAGTTTGAGTCCTCATGAGTTGTCTCATAGCTACTCTAGGTGAATAGGCTATGCAACCCCTAAGTCCTATCAAGGGTACGTTCGGATAATCCCCACATCTGATGAGGACTGGACCAAGTCGGAACCAAGGGCAGACCCAGGATAAATGGTTGGCGTCCCATTGTTCCAACTCGTCCTTCCATTCTGAGGTTAAGTGTCGTTGGAGAGGGATTTTGGAGAAGCTCCTCAAAGGGTTGGGGAACATCCCCATGTGACTAGAGGCATAAAAATGTGTGATGCCCCACACAAAGAGTAGTGAAGAGCAATAATGAAGTGTTTTTCCTTGCTTATGGCAACAAAATTCCACTGAGAGCAAGGTGTTGGCAAGAATTGCAGGCAAGGGACTCTTCGAGTTTTTGTCCCAGGTGAAGAAGGCGTCCATGACGGCTTGATCCATTGTGTCGATGTGGAAGGGAAACAAGAGTGTTCAAAATATGAGTAAGGCCAGGGTTTTGTTATAAGCGACCCATTATGCCCTTTCAGCCAAATCTGACAGATGGTTTTCTAACATTGAAACTTTCCAACCCTGGATGTTCCCTTTTTCTATCAGGGTAGTCTGCCGAAATGGCAATCGGATGATGGTAGCGACTTGTGTTGTAGGAGTATATGCCTCGTGGCGGATATGGACCCCAGCTGATTTGGGTCATTTCAGCATAATCTCGTACTCCTCCAAGGTGGGCACCATGTCGAACTACGGAAATTCAAAACAACGCAGACTGGAGTTCCAGAAATGAACTAGTACCCTGATAAAAACTTGATCGACATAGATCTTCAGTAGGTCGAGAATCCGTCCATAGGCTTTTTCAAAGTCGGAGCGGACCTCTGGTGGCATTATCGCGCAAAGCCGTTCTAACTTCTCAGTATGGTACTGGGGAATGTCCACTTTCTTCAACTGTCTACTAGTCCCCTCCATTTTTCTAAAACCAAAATGCATGCTTTATGAATATGATGCTTATTGTAGGTATGGATGTGAGTGTTTATTTTCCTATTTATCATGTTTTATTTCTACATGATGTATGGTTTTTGCGTAAAAAATAAACTACCTATATGAATGATTTATGAGTGTAATGTTTATGAACAAGGTCCCATTCATTGTTTTGAATAGGATTTTTATTATTTTTATTTTATAGCCTTTTATCTCTTCTGTCGGACTGCGTGGCTACTTAGCTTACAAAGAACCTGAAACCAAGCTAGCTAAAAGGCAGACTGTCCGAGATAAAAAATGGCTTTATGTGAAAGAATAATACTTAGCATCCCTTATCTCTTCTGTGGGACTGCGTGGCTACTTAGCTTACAAAGAACCTGAAACCAGGCTAGCTAAAAGGCAGACTGTCCGAGATAAGGGTGTTTATTGCGAAAAATGTTTTTTGTGATTTTTCTGTTGTTTGATTATGCTATGCAATAAACAAATGCGCACACAATTCAGTCATCCGCGAACAGGCGAGAAGTCATTTTAATCACGAGGTAGGGTTTTCCTGCAGAAAAGTGCATTGGCGAAGGTAGGTTCTAACTATTCTCACCAAGGCTAAGGCCCCCAAGGTGCCCCCATTACAGGGTCCCCACTCTCCAACCTTCTGACCATGCTTAGGACTAAGGCCATAGTCAGTCTTTGTGCCAAAAGAGGAAGGTTATCACCTTGAGTGGTGGTTTCCGATCACACTGGTGGGCACAAGGCCATCACTACAGTGAACCGTACCTGCCACCCACTCCCTATGGATTTCTCACTTGCACCCGGGTATAGAGGGAACTGTTGTGTGCAAAGGTTTGTGTACAATTTGTATTTCAAACAATTGCATAAAAATAAACAAACAACAATTATTAAAGCCAAGCATTAAAACATGTTATAATACAAGGTAGGGTAAAAGCGTAATTTCTTGGTTTATTTATTTAAGCTGGCCCATCACTAAATGGGATCAACTCTCTAGGCTTCCCCAGTGGAGTCGCCATCTGTCGCCGCCGTCAAAACGAGGCGGTCGGAGCGGCGTGATGGTTTCGACTTTCCAATTTTTGCGTTTTTATGGGTGTGGTTACAACGCCTTTAGGTTGTCCGATAACCGGGCTGAACCTAGGGGCGAGGTTTTCGAAAAAGTGTTATTGGATTGTCCGATAACCAGGCTAACCCAAGAACTAATTTTGAAGGGTTCTGATGGAGTCGCCACCGATGTTTTTACCGAAAACATCGAAAAAGGGGTAAAAAGGTGTTGGTTTTCGAAAACCAACTTTGGTCGTTAACACCAGAGTTAGGTAAGGGAGTTAGTTACGTGTAAGGGAAGTGTTAATTCCCTTACGACGCCCCTTTTGGGTTCCCTATGATAAGTCAGCTATTTTATAAATAAACTTTTTGAAAAGACATTTTTACCCTTTTATTTACGGAATTAAAATAACTACTACATGACCCTAATGTCTATCATGCAATTTAATCATAAAAATAAAGACAGTAAAAGAGAGGGAGAGAGTAGGAAACCTCCAAGGCAAGCTTTTATTAATACTCTTGAAAATTAGGGTGCGTTTTGGCAGCCCTTCGCTCTTTACACTGCCGAAAAATTCTCAGAAACGCTATAAAAACTCTTAGAAACTCTCAGAAACGCTTCAGAGGGGTTCTAGGAAGAGAATTTGAAGAAGTGGTAGAAGGAAAAGTGGAAGAACTGTGTGAAATGAGGGGGGGAGCGCTCGCTATTTATAGTGATTCGCGCCTGTCAGGCTGAGACGGTCGTCTCGTCTGACAAGGTCGAGACGGCCGTCTCACCATTCGGGACGGTCGTCTCACCTTGCAAAAATGGCGAGAAGGCCGTCTCGCCAAATGAGAAGGGGGTCTCGCCATTCGCAGGTGGCGAGACGGCCATCTCGCCAAACGAGACGACGGTCCCGAAAAGCGAGACGACGGTCTCAATCCCAGAAGGTGAAAATCCTTATTTTAATGCAGAAAATCCTTCCTATCCTAGTATGGGGCCTAATAGTCTCTCCTAATGGCTTCTAAGGTTTCATCCATCTTTGAAAAGGAGGTCTTCTGGTCTTTATTATGAGACCGGGCAAGATTTGGGGTCTACAGCCAGTTTTGTTGATTATTTACAATTTGCCTCCTTGGTTATGCATTAAGAGAAAATATATTATGTTATCTATGATGATTTCAGGACCTCGACAACCAAGAAATGACATAGATGTATATCTTAGTCCTTTAATTAATGATTTGAAGATGTTGTAGGAAATAGGAGTGGATGTATTTTATTCATATCACGAAGTGAATTTCAGGTTGCGTGCAATGTTATTTTGTACTATAAATGATTTTCCAGCATATGGTAATTTGAGCGGTTATAGTGTGAAAGGTCATTTAGCGTGTCCTTTATGACAAGAAAACACAAGTTATATCCAATTGAAACATGGACAAAAAACTATGTACAATAGGTATAGAAAGTTTCTAGTTGCTAACCATCCATATCGTAAAATGAGGAAAGCATTTAACGGATGTCAGGAGAATGTAGTTGCATTAGTACCACACAATGGTGAACAAGTATATAAGCAAGTGAAAAATATTAATATTGTGTTTGGAAAGACCCAAAAGAAATCCAATGAGAAAAACATTTGGAAGAAACAGTCTGTATTCTTCAATCTTCCTTATTGGTGTAAGTTGGAAGTTAGACACGGTATAGATGTGATGCATGTTGAAAAAAATGTTTGTGATAGTATAATTGGGACATTGCTTAACATAAAAGGAAAGACAAAAGATAGAATAAAAGAACGACAAGATTTGGCAGACATGGGTATACGTTCTGAATTACATCCACAATCAGTTGGAAAACGCACTTACTTACCTCCAACTTGTCATACTTTATCAAAGAAAGAAAAGAGAAGCTTTTGTGAGTGTTTACGTGAGGTTAAAGTGCCACAAGGATACTCCTCAAATGTTAAGAGTCTTGTGTCTATGCAAGAGTTGAAATTAGTTGGTTTAAAGTCTCATGATTGTCATGTGTTGATGCAACAACTTTTACCAGTGCCTATTAGAAACATCTTACCAACTTCTGTTAGAGTTGTTATTACTCGGTTATGTTTGTTTTTCAACGCCATTTGTAAAAAGGTAATTGATCCAAAAAAGTTAGATGAATTAGAAAATGAAGCAATTGTAATAGTGTGCTAGTTAGAAATGTATTTTCCCCCTTCATTTTTTGATATCATGGTGCATTTGATAGTCCATTTGGTAAGGGAAATTCGATTATGTGGTCCAATTTTTCTTAGATGGATGTATCCTGTTGAGAGATACATGAAGATCTTAAAAGGATATGTGAAGAATCGAGTACGAGCCGAAGCTTCTATTGTGGAAAGGTACATTGTAGAAGAAGCCATTGAGTTTTGTTTAGGATACATGTCAAAATCAGAACCAATAGGTATTCCTAAGATGAGACATGATGGAAGATGTGAAGGTAAGGGTACTCGAAATTTAAAGATTAAAAATGTTAGTCGGAAAGAAGTTGACCAAGCACATTTATACATATTGAACAACAACGATGAAGTAATCCCTTACATATCGCAACACATAACTGAAATAAAGGCTACACATCCACAAAGACTTTGCAGTTCATTTATCCTAAGGTTAGAAACTTATTTATATAAGTGAATACCATAATTAATGTTTATATTTAAATTTTGAAAATAAAATTATGTTTTTTTCATCATTTCGGTGTAATAAGCAAACAGACTCGTTTAAATGTGGTTACTATGTTATGTACTAGATGAGAGCCATAGTTTGTGCTGGTATAATTGATTCTTGGACGGAGGTAATTGCTTTTAACATTAGTTAAGTTTATTTAACTTTATTCATGTTGCATGTTTACAAGAGTCAAATTAATGTTTCGGGTATTTCAAGATCCATCTCCATTGCAAGAATATGATATTACACAAATTAGAGAACAATGGGCAAAGTTTTTCATTCAACAATTCTAGTACATAATTTTTTAAGTTCTTGTTCATATTATATTGTGTGTATTATGTAGTTTAGGTTGCTTAGTTTGTATTAACTTTTAGTTTGTAATAGCTTTTTTAGTTTGTATGTTTGTATTATATTGTTTTATTATGTAGTTTGAATTATATAATATTATATTTTTAATTTACTAGCTAAAGAAACTTGAACCTCTGGACTGTCTGGTTATAATATATATTTGTATGTTTTAGTTGTAAAATAGAATAAACCCAATTTTAAAAAAAAACAGCAAATTTACGTCGCATATGCCAATATGCCACGTAAATTTATGTCGTGTATACCAATATGCGACGTAAATTTACGTCACGTATACCAATACGTGACGTAAATTTGATTCTTTTTTTTATTTTTGAAAGTTTTTATGTCTGTTTAGTAGTATATGCAATGCAAAATTACGTCGGGTCTTGATAACTAACGTAAATTTACGTCGGACTAAGGGGTCTGACGTAGATATACGTCTCCCGTTTTAACGTCAGTCTTAAATACGACGTAAAAAGCCCTAAATACCTGACGTAAAAGCCCCTTTTTGCACTAGTGCTGGGTCCTTGCACATCTCAGGAATTTGAGGAACAGATTTACCTATTAGTGCTGATACATTTCTACCCATGCTAATCTGCTCATTTCCCTTTAGCTTCCTCTTGTGTGTACACAACTCCTTCAGAAATTTGGCATATCTAGGAATTTGCTTGATGGCATCCAAAAGAGGAATGTTTACCTCTACCTTCCTGAATGTTTCTAGAATCTCTTTGTCCATTCTTCCATCCTTTTACTTGGAGGAATTTTTTGTGGGAATGGAAGAGGAATAGGAGGTTGATACAACTGCTGACTACTATGTGCATTAGAATTGGAGGATCCTGTACTGTCATCTGCAGGAACCCTTGCTCAGGTTGATTTGTATTTGATGCAACAAGGTTGTCTGTCTGAGGTGCAGGCACAATTTCTGGTACAGGTGCAGCTACTGATATATCAACCTGCTTACCAGATCTCAAAGTGATGGCACTGACATTTTTTGGATTTTGCACTGTCTGGGATGACAATCTATCAAAATTCTGGGACTATGCCTGATTAAGCTGAGTAGCCATCTGCCCCATCTAATTTGTCAAACTCTTGATGGAAGCTTTTGTCTCCTGTGTGAACTGCATATTTTGTATGGTCATATGTCTGACCAGCTCTTCAAATAAATGTTCAGAAATGGAAGGTTGAGGGGGAGCTGGTGCTGTTGTTGGAGCTTCATTTTGTCTCTGATACTGCTGTTGAAAAGGTGGAGGCACATATTTGCTTGGTCTAACATTGTTTTGGAAAGTAGGAGGATGTTGTTGTTGTTGCTGATGTTTTTGTTATGGTTGTTGATTGGACCATCTCAGGTTTGGATGATTTCTCCAACGTGGGTTTTATCTATTTGAAGCCAAGTCAAAATTTTGTTGTTGTTGTGGACCTCTTTTGTTGTAAATGTTTGCAGCATAGGCTTGGGGAGCATTTGGTTCTGCTAATTGCAATGAGGGACAACCATTTGTATAATGATCTATGGAAGTACAAATACCGCAAACTTTTTCAGGTGCAGCAGCATTCTTCTGGGTTACAACAAGTTGATTGACTAAATTTACTAAGGCATCAATTTTGTTGTCTAGTTTCTTTATTTTAGCAAAGGAGTCTGTAGCCACATCATTTACTCCTTTAATAACTATTGCATCACCCCTTGCACTGAATTGTTGGGAATTCGAGGCCATTTTCTCTATCAACCGTCTAGCCTCTACAGGAGTCATATCACCAAGTGCACCACCACTTGCAGCATCAATCATACTTCTTTCCATGTTGTTCAGTCCCTCGTAAAAATATTGAAGCACTAGCTGTTCGGAGATTTGGTGGTGTGGATAGCTTGCACATAACATCTTGAATCTCTCCCAGTACTCATAGAGGTTTTCTCCAACCTATTGCCTGATTCCTAAGATATCCTTCCTGATTGCAGTGGTTCTGGAGGAAGGGAAGAATTTCTCTAGGAAAATCCTTTTCAGATCATCCCATCTAGTAATGGACCAAGGAGCTAAGTAGTACAATCAATCCTTTGCAACTCCCTCCAAGGAATGAGGAAAAGCCTTCAGAAACACATGGTCTTCTTGGACATTTGCAGCTTTCATGGTGGAACAGACAATGTGAAATTCTTTTAAGTGTTTGTGAGGATCTTCACCTGCAAAACTATGAAACTTGGGCAGCAAGTGTATGACTCTAGTTTTAAGAACTTAAGGCACATCTTCATCAGGATACTGGATAAATTGGCTATCATATGTGAATTCAGAAGCTGCAAGATCCCTAAGTGTTCTCTCACGAGGTCCAATAGGTTGATCACCCATGTTATTAGTTTGGAAATTATCAGAAGAACTGGAATGGCAATGGTAGACCGTGAACAAGTACACCAGGTAGGTTCCCAGGAAAGAGAGGTGGGTCACTAATGGACACGCTTAAATACCAAGTTTTTCCTAACCAAAACCATCTTAGACATGCACTCTCACACTACCAAGCTATATCCAGAGTTTCCCATGAGAATGGTTTTCAAAAAATTTCTTTCCATGATGACTTATCAAAAAAATTCCTGCAAGAATGGTTAGGAAGCACACAAGAACAAATTATAATTTTTTTTAATAAAGCTAGAAAAACAAATTAAAAAAAATTGAATTTTGAAATTTTTTTTTATAAAGCTAAAAAATTTGAATTTTTTTTTCAAAATAGTTTTTTTTTTAAAGAACCCAACAATGAGTTATCAAAATAGCATTGAGAGAAGTAAGAATGTTAAATTAAATAGTAAATCAAATAAAATATTCAAATAATTGAAAATAAAATAATCAAATAACTACAATAAAAAATAACATATTCAAATAATTGAAAATAAAATAAAATATTCAAATAACTGAAAATAAAACCCAATTATATACTTATGGCAAAAACTTTTTCCAACGTCATCAGCTTATAGGGGTTTGAATAAGAGAAATTAAAGCTAGAAAAACAAATTAGAGAAAAAAAAATTTTGAATTTTGAATTTTTTTCCTTTTTTTTTTAAGTTAGGGATGAACACCCACTATGAACAAATCAAAAGATGAACAGAAAAACACACTTCTCAAGAAATAGTGCCCACAAAAGAGAACTCTTAGTTTGTAGGCTAAGAAATTAAGATCCACCACCAAACCCCACACAGGATGAAGGTTCAACAGTTCTCATAGAGGAAATCCCAAATGACACAATCAATAAAATAAGAATAGTTACCTTGATGTCCTTGATATCCTTAATTCATCTTGATGTCCTGAATTAATATTTGGATTTTGGCCAACCCAATTGATACAGAATATGAAAATTGAAAATAAAAAATAAAATAAAATATTCACATAACTGAAAATAAAATAAAATATTCAAATAACTGAAAATAAAATAAAAATTGAAAACCTAGACAGAATTCTTGGTCCCTGGCAACGACGCCAAATTTTATCGATGTCGTACTTGGTCAAATAATTAAAACAGATAAATGTAGTACTAGGAAGCTTTCCTAGGTCATCTCCCAAAGACAACGAATTTCTAAAGCTTATAAATTTTTCGAATTAGAACAACAACAAAGGGTGGGGGGGTTCAGAATTAAAATATTAGATGGAACATAATAAAAGCAGATTATAAAAATGTGGATTAAAAACATATTAGAATGCAATTGATTTCCTGATTCCAATGCAGTGACACTTATCCTAGGTTACGAAATTAATTTGAAATTAACCAACTAAGCGAAGATAAATCCCAAATTATATTCCAATCCAAAATTAATCAACTAATCGAAGATTAATCCCAAATTAGCTTTAACCCTTATTCCAGTATTAAATTAACCAACTAAGTGAAGATTAACCCCAAATTATCCTTAACCCTTATTCCAATATGAAATTAACCAACTAAGTGAAGATTAACCAAAAATTATCCTTATACAATTAAGCATTGCATACATCACATAATCTCATCTCTAACACAAAATTAAGCAAACTGTGATATTAGTTTCGGTTTATTAAGCATAAACATATTATAATTCAACACTGAGATTAGAAGATGAAGAGTTAAGAGAACAAACGAAATGAAATTGAAGAACAAAACCTCAAAGATCTTCTTGCATTCTCCTCAGAAAATCAATACAAAGATTTAGCTATCCATGGAAAATGGAAAACGCAGGAGAAGAGACAAATAAAATTGAAACAAGAATTTAAAATAACACTACTAGAAAAATGTCAAATAGTAACCGAAATCGGTGATCGAAAAAGTTAGTTACTATTAGTGATCGAATCGAGTAACCAAATTATTATTTTTTAATTTAGTAACTGAAATAGTAACTAAATTTTCGGTCACAATAAATCGGTTACTATTTTAGCCACTTTATTATTTAATTTACTTTTTTATTATTTAATTTAATTTTTTAATTTTTTTAATTATTCTAATTAGTATCTAATTTTCACTCCCTCTCTGTTACCCTCCCAACTTTCATCTTCTTGCGCTGATAATCCTCCAAAATTTTGTGTTCTTCATGCCGACGACCCTCCCAAATTCACCTTCCCGCTCACAATTTCACTCCCTCTTCGTGACCTTGTACCGGTGACTATCCACCATTGTTCGAACTTAATCACCTTCGTCTCTCCAACCCCAATCCTCCACCCTTCTATTCAGCTTCGAAGATCTTTAACCCGAGCATGCATGACCTGACCTCAAGCTTGAAATCCAACCCAGTGACCTTGAATCTCAAATCCGAGTGACCAAAACACCCAATCAAAACCCAAGCAACTTCGAATCTCAACCCCAGCCTCAACCTCGACGAACTCGAGGCCGAACCCCAACTCCGGCGACATCGAACCCCAATGTCAAGCCAAACCCAATTGTCATGCTCGTGAAACCCAACGCAAACCCAGCGGAGCTCGAACCCTAACGCATACCCTAGTGACGTCGAACTCTAACCTCGAGCCAACCCCCACTTTAATTCGATCGCAATTAGCGATTGATTGATTGCTCAAGGATGTGTAAAAGATGATATATTCAATGTATGTTAAAAAAGTTCAAGCCAAACTGTTTTTATAGAAGATTTTCAAAGCTGCTGGTTTAATTAATCTGTTAAAAGATTCTTTTAATCTGTTAAAAGTGCAGTTTTAATCTGTTAAAACTTCTTTTAATCCATTAATACGCTCTTGATTCTTTAATGATTTGTTTTAAGCTGATACGACAACGTTTATATCAATTAAAACACTTTACAAAAAATCTTCTAAGTTGATTTAATCGATTGTTTCGCGATTCAATCGATTGAAATACTGCAAAACTTTCTCGTAAAACTTTTCAAGTTATTTTAAGCTGATAAAAATAAGTTCTAATCGATTAAAACGTTGTGCAGAAATTGTTTTAATCTATTGAAACGAGATTTAATCGATTAAAATAGTTCGATCGGTCATAATCGCATTCGATCGATCATAATTGAAACGATATAATAGCGGTTCTAGGTTAACCGCTATCTAAGTGAGCTTTTAAGAGCGGTTCTGTGTAACCGCTATCTAAAATGTATTTCGCTTGAGCGACACTATTCTCGCTCGAGCGAAACGCCCCTGCACAAAATTGGCATTCTCGGGTTGTATTTCAGCTTGAGCGACTCTAGTCTCGCTCGAGCGATATTTGATTCTGATCGATTAGATTTTCGAAATGATCGATCATATTTGATAATTTTTTCAAATAATTAATTATAATCGATTAGTTTTCTAAATTATTGATTAGAATTGATTAGTTTTTCAAATAATAGATTAGAATTGATTAATTTCTGAAATATATACTAAAAAATTATAATTAAAAATATAAATTAGTTAAGAATATTAACTATTGTAAAGATAAAGTAGAACATGGGAGGAGATGAGGATGATAATATAATGATAGAACTTACAAAAATGTAGAATTGAGAAGTTTGAAACAAATAAAATTAAGAAAATAGATATTTAATTACACTTTTAATAAATTTAAGATAATACTAGTTTTGATTTTTATTTTTAAATATTTATTTTAATTATTTAAAACAGAGAAACTATAATTTTAGTTTCTAGCTATCTGAATTTAAAGAATTAAATTTATTATTATTTAATCTTTTAATTTTAGTATTAAAATTTTAAATTATATTTTATTAAATTAAAATAATTACAATATATTTTTCTACTTTGAGAATGAACAATATAATTAAACTCAAAATTGACAATATTATAATACATTTTTGAACTCTTTTGGATTATTTTTTTTTCCTAATTTTTGATAAAGTTAATTTTAATATTTAAAATTATTTAACATTTTGAATTCTGAAAGGTTTTCTCTAATAGAAAATTTTAAAACATAATATAAAAAAATAGTTAATGTAAGTTTTCATTATGATCGGTCATAATTGCATTCTGACCGATCATAATTGAAACCATATAATAGCGGTTCCAGGTTAACCGCTATCTAAGTGAGATTTTAAGAGCGGTTCTCGTGTAATCGCTTTCTAAACTGTATCTCGCTTGAGCGACAACCTTCTCGCTCGAGCGAAACGCCCTCGCACAAAATTGGTATTCTCGGGTTGTATTTCGCTTGAGCGACTCTAGTCTCGCTCGAGCGATATTTGATTCTGATCTATTAGATTTTTGAAATGATCGATCATATTTGATAATTTTTTCAAATAATTAATTATAATCGATTAGTTTTCTAAATTATTGATTAGAATTGATTAGTTTTTCAAATAATAGATTAGAATTGTTTAATTTCTGAAATATATACTAAAAAATTATAATTAAAACTATAAATTAGTTAAGAATATTGACTATTGTAAAGATAAAGTAGAACATGGGAGGAGATGAGGATGATAATATAATGATAGAACTTACAAAAATGTAGAATTGAGAAGTTTGAAACAAATAAAATTAAGAAAATAGAGATTTAATTACACTTTTAATAAATTTAAGATAATACTAGTTTTTAAACCTTTTTCTAATATTTGTTTTTAAAAATATAATATCATTTTTAATATTTTATAGATTTTATATTTATATATTTATAAAAGTAATTAGATTAAATTTATTATCCTCTCATATATTATTATACATTTAGCGTAATTTTAGTTTATTTAAAAATTAGAATACAAATATATTATACCAATATACCATTATATTATTTTCATTGTATATAAATTACAAAATTAATAATTTGTATACTATACTATACTAACATATTATTTGTATACTATACTAATAGTATAATATACTATATTATAATATTATTTGTATACAAAACTAATATCTTTATATATAAATATATAAATATGGAAAGATATAAATATATGTAAAAATATAAACATATAAATATATATAAATATGTAAAGATATAAACATATATCTTTAATATTTTGTAAATGTAAATATAATTTATATATATTTTTAAATCTTTTTCTAATATTTATTTTTAAAAATATTATATTATTTTTAAAATTTAATATTTTTTTTCAAATATATAAATATATAAAGATATAAATGTATAAGGACATAAATAAATATATCAATATATCAATATATCAATATATCAATATATAAAAATATAAATATATAAAAATATAAATATATTAATATATTAATATATAAATATATCAATATATAAATATATAAATATATATATATATATATATATATATATATATATATATACAAATATATCAATATATCAATATTATCCCCTCATATATTAATATACATTATTAGCATAATTTTAATTTAATTAAAAATTAGAATACAAATATACTATACTATACTAATATACCATTATATTATTTTCATTGTATATAAATTACAAAATTAATAATTTGTATACTATACTATACTAATATATTATTTGTATACTATACTAATAGTATAATATACTATATTACAATATTATTTGTATAGAAAACTAATATCTTTATATATAAATATGAAAAGATATAAATATATGTAAAAATATGAAGATATAAATATATAAAAATATAAATATATGTAAAAATATAAATATATCAATATTTAAATATATCAATATTTAAATATATATTAAAATATATAAATATATTTTTATTTATAGATTTTATATTTATATATTTATACGGATATACATTTATTTGTATATAAATATAATTTATTTGTAAGTTATTATTAAAAGATCCTAGTAGCTCAGTGGTTGGAGTTTCAGCCTCCAACTCTAAGGTATTGGGTTCGAATCCCGACAATGACAATAAACCACCTAATAATAAGTTAAACTTCTAAAAAAATATAATATAATTAAGAGATAGGGGAAATAAATGTAAATAAAAACTTAAATAAGCAAAATATAATATAATTAAGAGATAGGGAAAATAAATAATAGATATAATAAAAATGTAAATAAATAAAAATAATTAAATTTTTCATTCATTTAGTGACCGATTCAAGAATCGATTTTGCACATTTAGTGACCAAATTTTCGGTCACTATTTGGTGTTTTTCTTGTAGTGTAATAACAGAAGAGTAAACAAACTTGAATACAAATTGCAGAAGATGAAAGGCAGCTACGTGTCTACTGCGTGGCGTCGTCCTCCCTTAACCCTCATCTCTAACACATAAATAACCCTAACCCTAATCTTAATCTAGGTTTTGGGCCCAACTGGTCCACAAAACACATCAGAAGTTGGTTTCAGTGCAAGTCCGCCAACTTCAAACACGTGCAGTATTTTCAATACTTATCCAACTTAAGCGATTTCGATCTCCTTTGAAATCCTTTTGAGTTAGCTTTAAAACGCCACTATTTCTACTATTTTAGGAGGTCTAATGAATTTAGGAGACTTAAATTACTGAAGCATGTCCATTGGGCCAACCTGGTGCGCTTGACCCGTTTTGGAAAATTTATGTAAAATCCAATTTTGCTCCGAATTGAATGATTCTGAATCCTCTGGAAGGCTGAATGTGTATAGTTTATAATGCTTCTAGAATTATGATTTTTGGAGATTTGTAGAAAAAATGATAAATAAAACAGTGAACTAATGTTAGTTCCCGTATAGAATAAAATATGATATTTGGCCCAATTTTCCAAGCCCAAAATTGCTTTAAATTGTCCTAAAAATAATAATGAGCAAAAATTAGATCAAATAGATTCAAAATTAATTAAAATATGAATTATTGGCCCAATGAAGCCCAATTAATAAAAATTCACTAATAATAGAAAGTTCAGCCCAAAACACTCATCACCTATCAAAGGAAGATAAAAAGGCTTACGACAAAAAGGTCAACCCCCATATTTACCATGAGGGGGATTTAATGGTAAATAAATTGCTTCTGGCCTAGAAGGGTGGTCTAGGCAAAAGATAGGGCTAAACTAAACAAAAATAAAATAAAAGAGGAGTTTGTCAACATTATCATAAAAAGTCCAACAGGAAAATGTCGATTACTTTTCTAGATGCATCAAATAAAATAATAGACTGCATTTAGGACATCCACACAAAAGTAGTCGCACAAAATGAATCTATCAAAATAAAAAACAAAGATAAAAAAAATAATAAAAATATCTTTAAGCACATAAGCATTCATGCATATTGTTGGTATCGCACAGCGGAATGTTTGCGTTTGGGACAAAAACCAAGAGTGGGGGAGAATTGGTTTCTTATAAAACTTTTCCCTTTTAAGATTTTTTTGCAAGTTTTACCAATTAAACGATAATATAATAAAGCACTTGAAAAGTAAAGAGATAAGGGAAGAAGATTACACAAGTAATTTATACTGGTTTGGATCAAAAGACCCTACGTCCAGTTGTTAATCACTCTAAAAGAGGATTAACCCAGTCACTAAAACAATAGTTCAAACAGATTACAAATTACAAGTAATAAGGATTAGAAAACACCTCTCTTGAGTCACATAAGAAATGAACACCTCCTTTGAATCCACAAAGGATGAAGACAACTTTTCCTAAAGACGGCACATCACACAATCCACCAAGAAACCCACTTAGTGATTCTTATCGCTTCTAGCCCACACTAGGTTACAAAAGCCCCTTTTTCTTCCCTACTCAAAGTTCTCTCAACAATCACATCTATAAACTTTAGTATGAAAGAGGTTGTCTTTTACAAAGAGTCAGAGAGTTCCTTAAATAGATATTTTAGGGTTTAGAAATTAGGGTTTTTGAATGGTTTTAAAATTTGAAATTCAAAATCATAACTGACACAAATAATCTATTATCATAAGTGATAATTGACTATCACAGAGCTATTTTCACAGAAGATAAAATTTGATAGGATAATTGATTATCCACAGTGATAATCGATTATTCCACAAACTTTCAGAGACCCAAGTGAACTTGGATAGTCGATTATCAATAATCGATTATTGATAATTGATTATCCTAGGTGATAATCGATTATCACATAATGTTCTAGTTGACAATGAACTTTCAGTGCACAGACTATGTGCTGGCTATCTTGGACTCTATTTTTACAGACTCAAAATGATAAAACAGAGTTATTACAAATAGATACAACTGTATATGCATCTTCTAATCTTGAAGTCCTTTGTCTCTAAATCTGTTGAACATACAAAGATATGAAACTTGAAGATTTTGATGATGATTCAAGAACCGAGGACTTAAAGACTTGAAGACTTATAATCATCTGTATTTACTTGTAATAAATCAATTTTGTCTTTTTGAGTCTATAAAATTAGAGTCCAAGATAGCTAGCACATAATCCATCCTCTGAAAGTTCATTTTTATCAAAACAACTGTGTTATAATTGATTATCACTCAGAATAATCGATTATCATGCTTTGAAACCTGTTTTCTGAAAACCTTGCTGGAATAATCGATTATCTGTGTTGATAATCGATTATCCCAGTTTGAAAGTTCTGGAATAATTGATTATCAAGCCAGATAATCGATTATCCTGGTCCAAAACTTCTCCTCTGCGAAAATGGTTCTGGTCCAAAACTCACCAAAGCCTTGTAGAACAAGGTTCGTACCAAGTGGGGGTAGGTACCCACAAGAACCTTATGGAATTTGGTGCGTACCAGATCAGAATCTAGCGAAAAGCAGATTCATACCTAGTGGGGGTAGGTACCCACAAGAGTCTAGTGAAATGCAGACTCATACCTGGTGAGGGTAAGTACTCACCAGAGCCTTATAAAGTAAGGCTCAAACCAGATAGGGGTTGGTACCTATCAAAACTATTTATCATCCGAAGAATCAGTAAACTTCAAGCGAAGGAGCATCTGAAGGATAACCGGGCAAAAAGGGTTAACTCCTTCCCCTACCAACTAACTTTGTCAGCATATTAAGACAACAATTAGTCAGGCAGGTGAAGGGGGGGCAGCTGTAGACCCCTAAATTTGCCCGGCCTCTCAATAAAGGCTAAGGAGACTTCCTATAACAAGATAAAGCTCGCCTGGCATCTCAATAAAGTCCAAGAAGACTTCCTATATGAAGATAAAGCTTCAATGGACGTCTATCGGCATCAATCGACGTCCGAATAAAGAAAGGAAAGCTTCTCGGGGGTCCCAGAACACAAAATCTGGCAAAAACAGTTGAGATGGTTGTCCCAGAAGTTGGGACGGTCGTCCCACATGTCCAGACGGCCGTCCCAAGTTCCAGACGGTCGTCCCACATGTCCAGACAGCCGTCCCAACTGGTTTTGGTGCTTGGGACGGTCGTCCCAAATCCCAGACGGCCGTCCCGACTTCCCCAGACGCCCATCCCTGATTTCCAAGCTCCAGACGGTCATCCCAAGCTGTCAGGCTGCGAAAACTATAAATAGGAGGCTCATTTGCCACTTTTTCACACCTCAGACAACTCCAAACACTTGTCTTCTCTCCCTACTTCGAATGAACTCTCCGATTGCCTTAAAAAGGTAACAATCGGTTAAGGAATTGTATTCCAACATTCGATTCTTCTTTAAAATTTAGTAGAGTCGATATTGTATTCTGGGAGGAGAGTCTTTGTAGAGCGGGGGATTGCCAAAACGCATCCTCACAGTTAAAGATTTGTAATACAAAGCTTGCTACGGAGGTTCTTTTCACTTCTCTTCTCTTTTATTGCTTTATTTATTACTTTATGTATGCAATATGAAATAAAGTCATGTAGATAGTCATATTTTTAATATTATGCAATAAAATAGGGTAATAGCGTAATTTCTCATAATCTTCACTTAATGAATGAATCCGTCATAGGGAACCCGAAAGGGGCGTTGTGGGGTGCTAACACCTTCCCCACACGTAACTAACTCCCTTACCCAACTCTGGTTATAATGTCCAAGTTTGGTTTTTATTAAAATCAACGCCTTTTTATCCTTTTCCAATGTTTACGATCAAAATATTGGTGGCGACTCCATAAGAACCCCTTTTCGAAAATCTTGCTTTTATTAGAGGATAGTTCAGTTATTGAGCACCTCGGAAGCAATGAACACATTTTAACATAAAACGCGAGTCTAATGACCGCTCGCATAAACGTTCGAGATGTCCCTAGACGTCGGAACGGACGGCAGCGACAGTCCCAGCTAGTAGTTTGTGGCATATGCGAAGCGGAGGAGAAAAGGCTGTGCCCTTCAGATGCGACGACAGGCTTTGTGCCCCAGTGATGTCTTTCCACATGTTGATGGTAGTGAGAGCAGTGGGTTTCTCATAATATGCAGACCTATACTCTGGCGTTCTCGTACCTTCTTATTGGCAGAAACCCATTATGACGTTGAAGTCATCCAGCATGGTGGTCTGGTATGCCCCATCCATCCAATAGGAGACACAACTTGAGTAGGGGGCACTCTGGGGGTCATAGACGACATCTCCACCAGGGTGACAGAGGCAAGGAATTCCAGAGTGGTGGTACGATGGATTCGAGAGGGTGGCTCACAGAGTAGAAAATCCAATCCTATGTTCTGGATATACTTTCTGACATCTTGATCCCAACCAAATGCAATTAGGATTTCAAAATCCAGACATAGCATAGGATGTCAGGAATACTATTGGATGTTTGCCAGCCTCTGTTGATGTGACTCTGCCAGTTGAGTGTTGATGATGGGAGCTCCTCTGGTGGAGGCCCGGGTGTGTTTCCTCCTAGATGAAGACTCTCCATGCTCCATTTTGTGCCTAACTCACTCAAGAATGCTAGAAATGCATAGAAAGGGAGAAGAAGCAAGATGGAATGCTTGAAATGGGATGCAAATGCAAGGATTCACGTCCCATATTTATAGGAGAGGTTTGGAAGGTTGGGACGGCCGTCTGGGGGTTGGGACGGCCATCTCGGACCAACGGACACCTTGGGACGGCCGTCTGAGAAGTGGGACGGTTGTCCCATTCAACAATTTGGCTTGAGACGTGCGTCTCAGATGTGGGACGTGCGTCCCATTTGAATTTTGCAATTGGGACGGTCGTCTCGACCTCTGGGATGACTGTCTCGAGTTTTTTAAGTTTGTTTTTCATGTTTTTTATGAGAAGGAAGATAGGACTCTATTCATTAATGTTTTAATGCATGTAATGTTTTATGATATGCGTCCTATGATCTATTTCAGTTAATATTTCAAAAGTTTTAACTGATGTGCTTTGACTTCGGGCGCGCTCTTGGTGTAGTACTTTTTTTTCATCATGTTTTTCGATCAACAAGCTTAACTGTACTTATTTGCCATATCAGATTTTCTTGCTATAACCGAAGAATAATCTTTTGTGAATAGAGCAACTGCCATGTCAATGTCCCTCTTCCTTTCCTTAGGGATTTCAACCCTCCTATTGATCACTATGTTTCCACATTCCCCCTTTATTACTTGAATGCTTTATAGTGAAATGGTCAAGAGAAGAGAAAGAAAAAGGATTTATAACAAGGGCTTGTGTTTTAGAGGGATTTTTTTTGTGATAGAAGTTTCTGTAAGAATGGCTAGCCAGGGTTGGTGGGTGTTTTAGGCTAGTTTAGACAAACGTTTTGTTCTTATGATGTGGCATCTTTATTCATTGCTTTGCGGCGCCTTTTTGTGATTGATTAACTTTCCTAGCCCACCCTTTCGGGTTTTCAGTCTAGGATGTTGTGCTATGTCCTAACTGTTGAACATACAAGGACTTGATGTTGAACTTTCATGGACATGAAGCTTGTTGATTTTGATGATGATTCAAGAACAAAGAACTTAGAGTGTTGAAGACTTGTATTGTTGTGTAATAACTCTGTTTTGATGAGTTTGAGTTTGTAATATTAGAGTATAAGATAGCCGGTACATAGTCTACTTTTTAGAAGCTTCAAAAACTCATATTTATCAGTTAGCCTCGGGTTTAATCGATTAAAACATCAGATAATCGATTATTACAGTGAGAAAAACCATTTTTTGTATCTGTTCACTGTAATTATCGATTAATAGGCCAGTTAATCGATTAAAACAGAGAGTTTTGGGGTTTTGTTGATTTTGGATTTGTAATAATCGATTAACACTTCATTTAATCGATTATTTTAGTCAGATTTTGATTTTCAAATTTAAATTAAACCTATTTTCGAAAACCCTAATCCCAATACTCCTAGTTCCAAAAATTCCAAATTCCCAAACCCTAATTTCTCTACTTAAGGTTTGTCTATGGCTCTCAGAAAAATTGAACAACCTTTTTCAAACAAAAGTTAAGTGTTGTGAGTGCCAGAGAACTGTTTGTTGGAGGAAAAAGGGGCTTTTGGAACTTGGTGTGGGCTAGAAGCGATAAGAATCACTAAGTGGAGTTCTTAGTGGATTGTGTGTTGTGCCGTCTCTAGGGAAAGATGTTCTTCATCTCTTGTGGATTTCAAGAGAGGTGTTTTCTTTACTTTGTCTTGTCAATTGTTATTTGTTTGTAACAACTCTTATTATAGTGACAGTGTTAATCCTCTATTTGAGTGATTAGCAACTGGACGTAGAGTCTTTTGATCCGAACCAGTATAAATCTCCTGTGTAAGACTCTATCTCTATCTTATTTATGTTTACACAGTATTTTAATCGGTAAAATTTGGGAAAAAATTTTAAAACCTAATTTTTGTTAAGAAACCAATTCACCCCCCCCTCTTGGCTTTTGTCCGACCACGCGAACATTCCACTGCGCGATTCTAACAAGTGGTATCAGAGCTTGCTTTGATAGTCATTCAAACTTTTCGAAAATGGCCGGACAAAATCAAAATTTTGCCGAAGGTGCGTCTATCAACAGACCCCCACTTTTTGCGGGTCAAAATTATCCTTTCTGGAAAGTAAGAATGCAAATATTTTTAGAGCCTGTTGATAGAGGCATTTGGGACGCTATTTTAAATGGTCCCTATATTCCTAAAGTTACTGAGAACGGTGTAGACGTTCCTAAACCTTTTTCTAGATGGACCACAGAGGAAAATAGAAAAACACAATTTGACGTTAGGGCTAGAAATATTATTTCATCTGCTTTAACCCTTGACGAGTTTTACAGGATCTCTGTTTGTAAAAGTGCTCAAGAGATGTGGGAAATGCTAAGAGTGACCCACGAAGGTACCGATGACGTTAAAAGAGCACGGAAAAATTCCCTAATCCAAGAATACGAGATGTTCTAGATGCAACAAGGAGAAATGATATTTGACGTTCAAAAGCGTTTCACTCATATTGTGAACCATCTCACCGGATTAGGTAAAATCTTCGACTTTGATGAATTGAATGTTAAAATCATAAAATCTTTGGATAGGAAATGGCAACCTAAGGTAACGGCCATCTCGGAGTCACAAAACCTTGCCACAATTGAAAGTGATGAAGATCTTATTGAATTACTTTGGCAAAGATCTTGTTGATTTGATGAAGTCAAAAATGAAGTCAAAGGCTACTTTGTGGCAGTCAAAGCTCACTTAGATAAAAGGGTAGTATGATTAGTGAGTCTGCATCACTACTTAGGTATAATCATTTTTATCTCATTGTTGCATGAGGTTTCTTCATTTAAAAGATTTTGCACATGCCTCTAAAAAATGTTTAAACGGTTAAAAACAAAGTATTTTGATAAAAGGTTTTTTAATTAGCAATTTTAACTAACAACATATAAGCTTTATCAACTAAAATGTTCTTAACACTTTTGTAACAGGTTTTTAACTGATATGTTTTCGAAATAATCGATTGTTTTCATTAGAAGGATTTTTGAAAACCTTCTGCCAGTATTTTAACTGATATAAAATTGATATAATCGATTAAAATAACTTAGAATATTTTGAAAAGTGTTATGGCAGAATTTTAATCGATACAAACTTGAAATAATCGATTGAAACAACTTAAAGTGTTTTGAAAGTTGTTCTGTTAGTATTTTAATCGATACAAATACGAAATAATTGATTAAAACAACTAAGAGGTTTTTCCATAATGTTTTAATCGATTAAAACAAGCTTGCTATCAGTTAAAATAACTTAGAAAGTTTTATGAAATCTTTTGGCAGAATTATAATCAATTAAAATGTGTTTCAATCGATTAAAATAACTAAGTGAACTTTTTTCAAATTGTTTTAATCGATTAAAACAGATTGTTATCGATTAAAATCACTTAGAAAAGTTTATAAGAATGTTTTGCATTTTTTTAATCGATTGAAAGACAAAACAATCGATTAAAACAATTTGGAAGATTTTTACAAAGAGTTTTAATTGATATAAACGGTGTACGTATAAGTTAAAACAAATCTGGAAAATAATCAAGAACCTTTTAACAGATTAAAAGATTATTTTAACAGATTATATAAAACCAGCAGTTTTGAAAATCTTCTATATAAACAGAGTTGCTTGAACTTTTTAAAACACATCTTTTAGCAATCAATTAAGCAATCATAAGTGCTACTTTCAAGAGAGAATCGCGCTAGTTTTGTGAAGTTCATAGAAGTTCTTTCTTGAGGCAAAATTGCATTCTTTTGGAGAAGAAACACATACTGCAGAGTTGCATAAACCTGGTTTGAGCGTTCTAGTTTCTTCTATTTGTTTCTTTACTTTCTTTACTGTATTGTGGGTGCCTGGAATTGTGGGCACTGGTTTCTGTAGCTGGAATTTGGCTGCAGGGTTGGTCAAGAACTGAAATTTGGTTTTTGGTGAAGGTTTAGGTGCAGGGACTGGAATTTTGGTCCTTGTGGTAGATTGAGTGTGAGATTAAAGTTGTAATCTGTAAATTGTTCAATCTAGTGGAACCCAGCTGAAATTTGGCTGGAAACTGGACGTAGCCCTGAGATTGGGTGAACTAGTATAAATTTTGGTTGTATCTTTCTAAACCTTTCTCTCCTTTAATTCTATGACTACATTTATTTTGATTGCTTGTTGTGTGTGATTCAAGAACTGGTCAGGATTCTTAATCTTTGAAATAGATAATCTTTCAAAGATCAATTCACCTCCCTTCTTGATCTCAGCCTACATTTCTAACAATTGGTATCAGAGCAAGGTTCTTGAGAATTATTCAAGTCTTTCGATCCAAATGGCTGGAAATAATTTTTCTGAGGGTGCTTGTATTGATAGACCTCCACTGTTTTGTGGTACAAATTACTCTTTTTGGAAGATTAGGATGAAGATCTTTATTGAATCTATTGGTATAAATGTTTGGAATATCATTGAACAGGGAATTTATGTTTTTAACAAAGAATGGTCTAGCTTAAATGATTGTGAAAAGAAACTAATCCAAGATGATTGTATTGCTAAGAATATCATCATATCTGCCCTTAACAGAAATGATTTTTTCAGGATAGCACATTGTCAAACTGCTGCACAAATGTGGAAAACCCTTGAAATGGCCTATGAAGAAACAACAGAGATATTCTTGATGGTCAATTCGGATTCTCCAATGACCAGTGTAAGTTTTGACTCAACAACTACTATGAATTATAGTTCATTACAAGATGCTTTTTATGAAATGCATGCAGTAGCTAAGAAATTAGAAATTGAAAACAAAAGATTAAAAAGCATGAATAGTTTATTAGAAAACAAGATCACTCTTCTTGAAAAGAAAATAGTTGATGAAGAAACCAAGAATGAAAATCTGGAAATAGGTAATAACTCTGATTGCATGTGTAATGATAAAGATTGTAAAAATTGTCCTGAGTTACAAGAGAAATTAACATATTTAATAAAAACTGCATCTAAACTTGCACAAGGAAAAACTAGTCTTGATATGATACTTGATTCTCAAAAATTGGTTATTGATCGTGGTGGTATAGGTTTTACACCTCTTGTTGGAAAGAAAAATAGAGCATTTAAAAACTATTTTGCATATAGTAAATCTGTTTCGTCTCCATTTATTAAATGCTTTTACTGCATGAAAAAAGGCCATTCTGTGAAATATTGTAGAATTAAAAAATATGCTATTCCTAAAGGTAGAATGAAGTGGATTCCCAAAAATTCATTTCAAATAACAAGATTGGACCCAGTGATTATAAAAAGGGTACCAGAAATATGCTAAATCTGTTTTGCAGGAACAAAATCTGGAAGTCCCTTGGTGTTCAAAACAACAAATTCGATTCTGGTTTCATAAACTGGATGTTTTAATTTATATAAAACAATTTTAATCGATTAAAATCACTTATAGAGAATACCAAAAAAGTTGTTCGTATAGTTTTAATCGATTAAAATACGAATTAATGGATTAAAATGCTCTCAGGATTTTTAGTTTAGCTATTTTAATCGATTAAAAGGGATTTATATCAGTTAAAACCACTAAAAGGTCAAATCTAATCGATTCTTCTTCATTTTAATCGATTAAAATTCTGTTATCATTTTATTAATTTCATCCAGTACAAAATTAATCGATTCTTTTATGTATTAATCGATTATTTCACTGTTGCATTTTCAAACCTAGTATTAAAGATCAAATTAATAGGTTAACTTGTTGATTAATCGATTAATTTGTTCCTGAAAATCATTTTTACAACATCCAAATGAAAATTGGTCAGCAAATCAGAGTAAAAAATCCAAATTTGTGTGTTAATTAAAATCTGCATAATACATTTATTGCATATGTTGACCAAGTCAAAAATTTATCAAAGAACAAAGTAGTTGATGTACCCATCATCCAGAAACCTGTGCCTCTGTCTTTAGTCAAGGGGACAAATGCATTTAAAGCTGAAACATTGCAGTTCTGTCTCTTTGGATTTCAAAAATTTGAAATCCGATCTTCATCAAACCAGGTTCTGTACTTACCCAACCATTTCTCAACTTATCATCTTTCTTCTGTTTTCATATTTTCAATATCTCCTCTTGAATCTCTGCTACAAACATGTTCAAAAGATCAAAATCAAGGAAGAAACAAAAGGGAGAGTCTTCCTCTGCTGGAAATCAAGGAGGTCATCTTGAAAATTGGTTCAGTGGTGATATAGAAAAGATGAATAATTTCATCACTCATTTCAGTCAAAAGCAACTTGTAATTCCCAAATTCATAAGGTTTGCTTGGATAGATGAAGAAGGGTTCACTTCGTTAAGAAGAAAACTGAAGAATCAAAAACTGAAGAATTTTCTGGAATATACTGGCAACATTCAACCAGATTTGGTAAGAGTGTTTTATGCAAATCTCACTATCAGTGGTTCCACTTTAAGATCTCAGGTAAAAGGAGTTAATATGGTCATTACTCCTGATATTTGGGATGAAGTTGCTGGTCTTAAAGATGTTGGTGTAAAAGTCTCTAGAGGTAATATTGTTGAATTGCCAGAGTTTAACAAAATTCAATTTTTTCGTACCTGTCTCAAAGATCAAGGTGATTCGGTAAGAATTTTCAATGCTGGGAAGATGAGGCTTGAATCAAGAATTCTTGCCTTCATTATTGCATGGATGCTTACTCCAAGGGGGAGTAATCATGCTATACTCAATGAGGGT
The DNA here is from genome assembly GCA_963425845.1 of Sphenostylis stenocarpa. Lineage (NCBI taxonomy): Eukaryota > Viridiplantae > Streptophyta > Magnoliopsida > Fabales > Fabaceae > Sphenostylis > Sphenostylis stenocarpa. Next base: position 52,622,146 of record OY731404.1, read on the forward strand.
GATTTAGCTCTCATGTATTGCATTGAAAATAGGATTCATGTTAACTGGGTCTATGTTATTAAAGATCACATGGTAAAAGTCAAGAGGCTTGCTGATTATAAACTGCCTTATGCTTTGTTAATAAACAAATTTTTTAGACATTTTGCAGTAGATTTAGAAGGGGAGTATGTGGAAACTCCGAAAGCATCTAATGAGATTGATGACTCAACTTTATGAAAAATGGGATTTATTAAAATTGATGATGAGTGGATCTCAAAAGTTGATGCTGGGATGTCTGAAGATGAGGAAGAAGATGAAGAAGAAGATAAACAAGGTCAAATTCCTTCCTCTCCAGCTGCTGCAGAGGTTCCTAAATCCACCAGTGGTCAAGCTTCATATGGGAATATGGAGATCATTCCCTACATGGAGCAACCTGACCGTGGGACTCCTCTGTCACAATTTGAAAGGTCTATGCTTTCTCAAATGGCCACAGTGCAAGAAAATCAAAGGAAGCATATGCAAATGACCTATCAACATTTCCAGCAGACCAATAATCAGTTCACAAATCTTGGAAACCAGATTGCTAATATTTACACCAAACTGGAAGATATGCAACTCAACCAAGGGAATTGGGATGATTGAGTTGTTGAAAAAAGGGTCCCTTCCTTTCTTTTTCTTATGGCATATTTCTTTTACTGCTAATTTTTATTTCTGGTCTGTAATATTAACTGGTTGTAAACCAGGAACAATCTTTTTAACTTACCTAAATATGATGTAGGTTTTAAGTTGAATTAAGAGAGCCTAGATAGAATCAAACATAATTCTCTGATAATTTTAGCTGATACAAAATAGATTCAATCGATTAAATCAATTAAAAGTAACACTTACATAGGAAATTTGCATCAAAATAATCGATTAATTTGCGTATTAATCGATTAAAACCTGTATGTCATGTGTTTGTATCAACTAAAACTAGTTTACATCAGTTAAATCAACTAAATAAGATACTGTTCTGATTTTGATGGATCTATTAGTTAAAACTTACTCAATCTAGTTGATATTATTTTAAAACATTTTCCTAATAATCGTTTTTACAAAATCCGCACTGAATTAGGCATTTTAGATGCATTAAATATTACTTAGTTTTCAAAACTGGTTGTTTTAATCGATATAAACAAGCTTTAAATCGATTAAAAGCACTTATACAACATTTTTCTTACTATTTTAATCGATTAAATGTCGATTTAATCGATTAAATCAACATATGTTTCAAACTTTCGAAATTCATCACTGTTTTAATCGATTAAAACATTATTTTAATCGATTAAAACTAGTAACAAGATCATTTTAATCGATTTTGTCCTTTTTTTAATCGATTATTACTCTGGAAAGAAAAATTAAAGGCTTTAGTTAATGGCTGTTCTTGTAACATGCTACTAAAGCATGATTCCCTTATCTTTACACGTGTTAATTGTATTCATTACAAACATGTTAATGAAGATAAGTTTGAATCAACTTTGATTAGCCTTTTTATGAGTAAAGTATCTTGTTCAATTTTTTTTTTTTCAAAACTAAATTTTGATGCATACCTTATGTTGTATTTGCTTTATCCCTCTGTTCCCTATTTTTGATGAAGTCAAAAGAGGGAGAAGTACTTTGAATTGCTTTGCTTTTATAATTGATTTTCCTTATTTAGGGGGAGTAGCAATATAGGGGGAGAAATGGGAAAATGATTAGTATTTTGAATACTCACTAATCTATATATTCAAGTGACTTCTTCTGCAGAGTTATTATTCAAAGAGGTGTTTGTCTTCATCAAATAGGGGGAGATTGAAAGTGATGAAGATCTTATTGAAGATCTTGTTGATTTGATGAAGTAAAAAATGAAGTCAAAGGCTACTTTGTGGCAGTCAAAGGTCACTTAGATAAAAGGGTAGTATGATTAGTGAGTCTGCATCACTACTTAGGTATAATCATTTTTATCTCTCTGTTGCATGAGGTTTCTTCATTTAAAAGATTTTGCAAATGCCTCTAAAAAATGTTTAAACGGTTAAAAATAAAGTATTTTGATAAAAGGTTTTTTAATTAGCTATTTAACTAATAGCATATAAGTTTTATCAACTAAAATGTTCTTAACACTTTTGTAACAAGTTTTTAAGCGATATGTTTTCGAAATAATCGATTGTTTTCATTAGAAGGATTTTTGAAAACCTTACGCGAGTATTTTAACTGATATAGAATTGATATAATCGATTAAAATAACTTAGAATATTTTGAAAAGTGTTCTGGCAGAATTTTAATCGATACAAACTCGAAATAATCGATTGAAACAACTTAAAGTGTTTTGAAAGTTGTTCTGTCAGTATTTTAATCGATACAAATACAAAATAATCGATTAAAACAACTAAGAGGTTTTTCCAGAATGTTTTAATCGATTAAAACAAGCTTGCTACCAGTTAAAATAACTTAGAAAGTTTTATGAAATCTTTTGGAAGAATTATAATCGATTAAAATGTGTTTCAATAGATTAAAATAACTAAGTGAACTTTTTTCAAAGTATTTTAATCGATTAAAACAGATTGTTATCAGTTAAAATCACTTAGAAAAGTTTATAAGAATGTTTTGCAGTTTTTTAATCGATTGAAAGATGAAACAATCGATTAAAACAGTTTGGAAGATTTTTTACAAAGAGTTTTAATTGATATAAACGGTGTCGTATCAGTTAAAACAAATCTGGAAAATAATCAAGAACCTTTTAACAGATTAAAAGATTATTTTAACAGATTAAATAAAACGAGAAGTTTTGAAAATCTTCTATATAAACAGAGTTGCTTGAACTTTTTAAAACACATCTTTTAGCAATCAATCAAGCAATCATAAGTGCTACTTTCCAGAGAGAATCACACTAGTTTTGTGAAGTTCATAGAAGTTCTATCTTGAGGCAAAATTGCATTCTTTTGGAGAAGAAACACATACTGCAGAGTTGCATAAATCTGGTTTGAGCATTCTAGTTTCTTCTATTTGTTTCTTTACTTTCTTTACTGTATTGTGAGTGTTTGGAATTGTGGGCACTGGTTTCTGTAGCTGGAATTTGGCTGCAGGGTTGGTCAAGAACTGGAATTTGGTTCTTGGTGAAGGTTTAGGTGCAGGGACTTGAATTTTTGTCCTTGTGGTAGATTGAGTGTGAGATTAAAGTTGTAATCTGTAAAACGTTCAATCTAGTGGAACCCAGCTGGAATTTGGCTGGAAACTGGACGTAGCCCTGGGATTGGGTGAACCAATATAAATCTTGGTTGTATCTTTCTAAACCTTTCTCTCCTTTAATTCTGTGACTGCATTTATTTTGATTGCTTGCTGTGTGTGATTCAAGAACTGGTCAGGATTCTTAATCTTTGAAATAGATAATCTGTAAATTGCGAAAATCTTTCAAAGATCAATTCACACCCCCCCCCCCTCTTGATCTCAGCCTACATTTCTAACAACAATGTCTATGGCGGCGCTCTTTGGAAAGTTGAGAGAGCATGAGCTTGAGCTTGGAAGGCTAAATGAAGAAGAAGGACAATATCAAAAGAAGAACTTAGCCTTCAAAACAGAAATTTCCAAAGGTAAGAATAAAAAGGAAGAAGAAGACTCGGAAAATGAAGAAGAAGAATTGAGTCTTATGATAAAGAAGTTTACAAAATTCATGAAAGCCAAAGGAAGACATCCTGTCAAAGGTAAAGGAAAGGTAAGAGAAAATTCTTCTATAAATATCAAATGTTATGGTTGTGGTGAAGTAGGACATATGAAGACCGAATGTCCAAACAAGAAAAACGAAGAAATCAAAGGCAAAAAGTTCTTCAAGAAGAAAGCCTACATTGCTTGGGACAACAGTGATTCAAGTTCGGAATCAAGTGACTCGGAAGTTGAAGCCAATATTTGCTTAATGGCAAATGACAACATATCTTCCGACTTTGAGGTAAGTGATTCTGACTCATCCTCAAGTGATGATGAAAATAACTATGATGAACTGCAAAATGCATACAATGAATTGTTTAGTGCCTTTAAGGACTTGAAAAATTAATATAAAGTTGTGAAGAAGAATTTAAGTAGATCCGAAAAGGAAGTTGACTCATTAAAAACAAAAATCACATGTTTAGAGGAAAAGGAATCCTTAGAAACGAAAATTGTATGCTTAGATGAGAATGATGATAAGAACTTAGCATGTGCATCTTGTAAAGAGTATGAATATGATATAGAAATACTTAACCATTTGCTAGATAAAGCCGAAAAGGAGATAAGTGACTTTAAGAAGGATAAAATTGTTATAGCTCAAAATAGTGTAAACCATCAAGTTCCTTTGAAAAAGACTAAAATGAAAAAGAGAAGAGTATGGGTAGAAAAAGGAACTAGAACATCTATTGTTAGAAATACATCATATTCAAAAGTTACATCTAAAGCATGTTTTTATTGTATGAAACAAGGTCACACTTCAAATAGATTTAAAATAAAACATTTTGGTGTTCCTAAAGGTAAATACATTTGGGTTCCTATTGTTAAATAATTTGTTTATCTCTAATCCCAAGGACCCAAAATTTATGGGGACCTAAGTTTACTATGTTATTGTTTTGTAGGAAACTTCCAAATCAAAGAAGTCTATGTGGTATCTTGATAGCGGATGCTCAAAGCATATGACCGGTGATAAAACGAAATTTGTGAGTTTCAAAGCTAAAGAACAAGGATATGTAACTTACGGGGACAACAACAAAGGGAAAATTCTTGGAATTGGAAATATAGGTGGTGCAAACACATTGGAGATTAAGGATGTGCTTCTTGTTGATGGACTAAAGCATAATCTCCTTAGCATAAGTCAACTATGTGACAAAGGATTTAAGGTAATCTTTGAAAGTAAATTTTGCACCATACATTTGATAGATTCCGAAAATGTAGAATTAAAAGGTATTAGGCATAATAACATATACTTGATTGATTTGGATTGTTTACATGATTCTAGTATAACATGTTTAGTTGCTAAGGAAGAGAACCCTTGGTTATGGCATAAGAGAGTGGCTCATATAATATGCATCATTTGAACAAATTGATTTCAAAAGACTTAGTTATTGGTTTGCCTAAGTTAAAATTTGAAAAAGATAGACTATGTGATGCATGTCAAAAAGGCAAACAAGTAAAATCATCATTTAAATCAAAGAATGTTATTTCCACTTCAAAACCCCTAGAATTATTACATTTAGACTTATTTGGTCCTTCTAGGATAAAAAGATTTAGTGGAAATTATTATGGTCTTGTGATTGTTGATGATTATTCTAGATATACTTGGACATTTTTCCTAACAATGAAAAGTGAAGCTTTTAAGGTTTTTAGGAAGATTGCAAAGCAAATTCAAAATGAGAAAGACTTAAGAATTAAAGTTTTAAGAAGTGACCATGGTGGTGAGTTTCAAAATGAAAAATTTGAAAATTATTGTGAGGAAAATGGAATATTGCATAACTTTTCTGCTCCTAGGACTCCCCAACAAAATGGTGTAGTTGAAAGGAAAAATAGGTCACTAGAGGAACTTGCTAGAACAATGTTAAATGAATCAAATGTTCCTAAATATTTTTGGGCTAATGCGGTTAGTACTGCTTGTTATGTTTTAAATAGAATGCTCATTAGGTCAATTATAAAATCAACTCCCTATGAATTATTAAATGGTAGAAAGCCTAATGTTGCTCATTTGAAAATATTTGGATGTAAGTGCTTTGTGTTAAATAATGGAAAGGACAACTTAGGAAAATTTGACTCAAAAGCCGATGAGGACATTTTCTTAGGTTATTCATTAACTAGCAAGGCTTACAGGGTGTTTAATAGAAGAACCTTAAATATTGAAGAATCTATTCATGTTACTTTTGATGAAATTGTAGACCTTGGGGGAAATCCTCTTGAGTCAAATAAAGAACTTGCAGGTGATGATGAGTATATAAGAGAGGCTCTTGATAAATTGTATTTGGAAGAAAATGAGCCTTCTCGAACACCTGAATTAGCAAAAGAATGGCAATCACCAAGAGGACTCTCAATGGACAATATCATTGGTGATATCTCAAAAGGGGTAAGAACTAGAAATATGACTAATTTCTGCATGTCTGTAGCTTTTGTGTCACAGGTAGAACCCAAAAATGTTGAGGAAGCGCTTAAAGATGACCAATGGTGCATAGCTATGTAAGAGGAACTTAACCAATTTGAAAGGAATCAAGTCTGGGAATTAATCCCAAGAGATGAATCACATCAAGTAATTGGAACTAAATGGGTATTTAGAAATAAACTTGATGAAGATGGAAACATAACAAAGAAAAAAGCCAGACTTGTTGCCAAAGTCTACTGTCAGGAGGAAGGTATTGATTATGATGAAACTTATGCTCCTATTGCCAGGTTAGAGGCTATACGCCTACTTCTTGCTTATGCATCTTTGATGAAATTTAAATTATATCAAATGGATGTTAAGAGTGCATTTTTGAATGGTTTTATTAAAGAAGAAGTATATGTAGAGCAACCCCCTGGATTTGAAGATTTTAGTTATCCTAATCATATTTTTAAATTAAAGAAAGCATTATATGGGTTGAAACAAGCTCCTAGGTCTTGGTATGAAAGACTGAGTAGTTTTCTAACTTCAAATGATTTTTCTAGAGGAAAAATTGATTCTACTTTATTTATAAAGAAAGTAAAAGAACATATCTTATTGGTCCAAGTATATGTTGATGATATTATTTTTGGATCAGCTGATAATTCTTTGTGTGTAGAATTTGCTAAGATAATGCAGGGAGAGTTTGAAATGTCTATGATGGGAGAATTAACATTCTTCCTTGGACTTCAAATCAAGCAACTTAAAGATGGCATTTTTGTCTCTCAAACCAAATACTGCAAAGAGATACTCAAAAAGTTTGGAATGGACACTTCAAAGGAAGCTAACACACCCATGGGAACTTCATGCTATTTAGACAAGGATGAATCAGGTTTGGAAATTAATCAATCTATGTATAGAGGTATGATAGGTTCTCTATTATACTTAACGCAAGTAGACCCGATATTATGCATTTTGTACGTGTGTGTGCTAGATTTCGAGGCATGTCCAAAAGAATCTCATTTAACTGCGATAGAAACGTATTTTAAAATATTTAAAAGGAACTACTTGGTTTTGGTTTATGGTATCCATCTGAAGCTTGTACTAGTTTAATAGGTTATTCTGATGCTGATTATGGTGGATGCAAAATTGATAGAAAGAGTACTAGTGGGACATGTCATTTGTTAGGTTCATCTTTAGTATCTTGGCATTATAAGAAACAGGCATGTGTTGCTTTATCCACCACTGAAGCTGAATATATTGCAGCTGGTAATTATTGTGCTCAAATTTTATAGATGAAACAACAGCTAGAAGATTATAGTATATTTCTGAATGACATTCCTTTGATGTGTGATAATACGAGTGCAATCAATCTTACTAAGAATCCAGTAATGCACTCTAGGACTAAGCATATAGAAATTAGACATCATTTCTTGAGAGATCATATAAGTAAAGGAAACTGTAAAATTGAGTATGTTGATACAAAGCATCAGTTAGTAGATATTTTTACTAAGCCTCTACCCAAGGATAGATTCTATGATCTTAGAAGAGACTTAGGGATATTAGAAATAGCTTAAATTCTGCTTAATTAGACAGTTTTTGGATGGTTGTAATGATATAATTCATTATGTAGAATGTTAATAGATTATCATGTGTATAAACCTCAAAAATTTGATGAACTCTCTGGAATAATCGATTATTTGGAGTTATAATCGATTATTTGCACCCAAAACACCCAAAACATGACATTTCTCTCTGGATTAATCGATTAACTCGCCAGATAATCGATTAAACTCAGTGTTAATCGATTAACTGCTTGAATTAATCGATTAAATGGGTCTGGTACTGGTTTAATCGATTAATTCAAGATTTAATCGATTAAACCTGGCATGTTTTGTTTTCTAGCCATTGCCAACGGCTCTCTTGACCTTTATTCACTCCCATATGACCGTTGGAGATGTTTGGTTATAAATAGGGACCTCCATTTCACTTCTACTCACTTCTATCTCTTGAATTCAAGCTTTCTTGCCTCATTCTATCAATCTTGCCTTCTTCTAACTTCACTTGTCCTCCTAAATCTTCTTGTTACTCTTCTAATCCTATAATGGTCTCATCTTCTCGTGCTAAAATTCCCACCAGAAGAAGATCTGCACCCTCATCTCATCCCCGTCCTAATTCTATAGAAGGATGGATCTCTGATGCTGAGGCCGACAAGAATTTTTGTCTTATTGGAAGGAACGTGGTATTATTTCTCCTAAATTCCTTATTGGTGATCAGTTCATCAATAGGGGATTCAACTTTCCTAATCTCCTTGAAATTCAAGGAGTTCTCCCTTTCATCCAAATGCAAGGTACGTATTATCCTGACTTGGTTAGGGTATTTTACTCTAGGTTCAAATTCAGAGATCAAATAGCTACCTCTCGTGTAAAGGGGGTAACAATTATTCTTGATGATGATATTTGGGAAAACGTTGCCCATTTTCCTATAAGAGAAGATGTTATTAACGTGTTTAGTGAGTTAGATGATTTTGACAGGATCATGGCTTACCGTTCTTTTCTGTGAAACCCCTCCATGGAGATTGGGTGTCTCCTTCTAGCTGGTCCTTTGAAGAAGGAGGAACGCATGATTTTGCATTTACTTGTCTGGATCCTATGTCCCCGAGCTACAAATCATGCTCAATGTTCTTCAATCGATCTTCGTATTATTCATGCCATAATGAATAATGAGCCTTTAGATTGGGGCATTCTTGTCATCATGACTATGTTAAAAGCCAAATGCCATCCCACCTTCAAAATTCCATATGCCCTCCTTGTCTCTCGCATTCTTGAATACAAAGGAGTAAATGTCGAAGGTGAACAAACAGTACGAATGGATAACTTAAACCGCATACTGGACAACACATTAACCCAACTCCAAATGGTGCATGTCAATAATATTTATGTTCACAAGGATGACGTTCCAAACGAAGGTGACGATAATGAAGATTCTGATGAAGATATGCCTCCTACTGCTGATTTTCCTTTTGATCAGATCCAAAGTGTTGGAACTTCCTCTGCTCATCATGAAACCCGTCAATCTATGGAAGACATGTTATCTGATATGAATCAGAGGATGCAGGCATTCTTCACTCTTTCTGAAGTACGACATGAGAAAATAATTCGCCGTATATCTGATGTAGATGATAAAGTGTGCCATTTAGAAAATAAATTTGATGCACACTTTCATAGTGATAGTGAAGAATTTTAAATTTGTTTCTCTTGTGTTGTAATGTATTTTCCTTTTTGAAATAAAATGTGGTGTTCTTTTAATGCTTTGATTGAGGGGGAGTTATCTCCAAGTTATGCATATTTTGAGGGGGAGCTCTTATGATTGTTATAGATGAATTCTTTTTTATTATAATCAAAATAGGGGGAGAAATATTTAAAGCCTACTATGATTGATTTTAAATATTATCTGGTATGTTTAATGTGTTTGTTAGTATGACAGATAAAATAGGTTATTACAAGGCTTTAAAAGAAAATTTTGATCATCATCAAAAAGGGGGAGATTGTTGAACATTCAAGGACTTGATGTTGAACTTACATGGACATGAAGCTTGTTGATTTTGATGATGATTCAAGAACACAAGACTTAGAGAGTTGAAGACTTGTTTTATAGTATAATAACTCTGTTTTGATTAGTTTGAGTCTGTAATATTAGAGTTTAAGATAGCCGGTACACAGTCTGCACTTTAAAAGCTTCAAAAACTCAAATTTATCTTTTTGCCTCGGCTTTAATCAATTAAATGGTCAAATAATCGATTATTACAGTGAGAAAAACCATTTTCTGTATCTGTTCACTGTAATAATCGATTAACACACCTGTTAATCGATTAATAGGCCTGTTAATTGATTAACAGGCCTGTTAATTGATATACTGGGCTTTTAATCGATTAAAACAGTGAGTTTTGGGGTTCTGTTGATTTTGGCTCTGTAATAATCGATTAACACTTCATTTAATCAATTATTTCAGTCAGATTTTGATTTTCAACTTCAAATCAACCCTATTTTCGAAAACCCTAATCCCAAGACTCCTAGTTCCGAAAATCCCAATTCCCAAACCCTAATTTCTCTACTTAAGCTTCTCTATGGCACTCAGAAAAGATGAACAACCTTTTTCAAACAAAAGTTAAGTTCTGTGAGTGCCAGAGAACTATTTGTTGGAGGAAAAAGGGGCTTTTGGAACCTAGTGTGGGCTAGAAGCGATTAGAATCACTAAGTGAAGTTCTTAGTGGATTGTGTGTTGTGCCATCTCTAGGGAAAGTTGTTCTTCATCTCTTGTGGGTTTCAAGAGAGGTGTTTTCTTTACTTTATCTTTTCAATTGTTATTTGTTTGTAACAACTTTGATTATAGTGACAGCGTTAATCCTCTGTTTGAGTTATTAGCAACTGGACGTAGGGTCTTTTGATTCGAACCAGTATAAATCTCCTGTGTAAGACTCTATCTCTATCTTATTTACGTTTACACTGCTTTTTAATCGGTAAAATTTGGGGAAAATTTTGAAAACCTAATTTTTGTTAAGAAACCAATTCACCCCCCCTCTTGGTTTTTGTCCGACCACGCGAACATTCCGCTGCGCGATTCTAACACTGGAGATAGACTTAATATGCTTAGAACTGAATTAGGAATTTTGGATCTATCTAGTATTGTATAATTGATCCTTTATTATGGTTCTGTGCTTTTTAACATGTTGATAATATGTTCAATCGATTAAGTTGTCTGAAAATTTTGAAATACTTGTCAACCTATGTGTTTTAATCGATTGAAATTGCGAAATAATCTGTTGATTTCCTGATTCTCAATCTCTGTTCATGATTTATTGCCAGATTAATCGATTAAATAAGTTTTTAATCGATTTATTTCAATAACTCTGTAGCTCTGCATGTTTTTCTTTTTTGAATTAATCGATTAAATCTTCAATTCAATCGATTTATTCTACTTTTGTTAATCTGCGTCTATATCATTAATTGAAAATCAATTGATTTTATGGAAAATCAATTGGTTAATTTTTTCTAGGGCTAGTAGTGTATGCGTTGCCTCTGATTATTTACTACAGAATGAGTTAAGTTCCTTTGCAACTACAAACAACTTCAGCTACTCTCTTAAATGTAATGATTATCCAATAAAAGCTGAAAGACTGTGATTGGAAATCAGATGTGAAGAAATGCAGGTAATCGAGTGTTACAGTAACCATTCTCTCTCTCTCTGTCTTTTCCATCTCTGACACACAGAGCAGAACTGAGGTAATTTACTAAAAGAAAAAATTGACTATTTAAAGTAGATGAAGGGTCCGGTTTCTCTCATTCCTTTTAGTATGCAATAGTTTATTTGAAAATCTTGTACTTCTGCTTGGAAAAATATTCTCTCTTCTCTGTATTTGGTTCATCTCTCAAACAACATGTTCAAGCGCAACAAATCTGGAAGGAGGAAGTTCAGCAGAGGAGAATCCTCAACTGCTGTCCAAGAAACCTTAGGAGGAGGGCGCATTGAAACCTAGTTCAATGGGAATCAAGAAAAGATGGGGCTATTCATTCACGAAATGAGCAGAAAATAGATTAATATTCCCATGGTTATGAAATTCTCGTGGTTGGAAGCTGAAGGGTTCAAAGGGGTTCGAAAGCTGCTACAACACCAGAAACTTCAGAAGTTCCTTGAGCTCAATGGTAGAATCTATCCTGGCCTTATCAAAGTTTTCTTTACTAATCTTTCATTTGAAGGTTCTACACTCAAAACTCAAGTTAAAGGAGTGGAAATTGAGATTACTCCCACTGTCTGGAAAAATGTTGCTGGACTCAAGGATGAAAGAGTAAAAGTCACTAAAGGATATACCTCTGATGTAGAAGAATTCAACAAAGTCCAATACTTTCGTTCTTGTTTGAGAAATAAGCGTGACTCTGTGAGTTCCTTCAACACTGGAAAGCTTAACCTTGAAGAAAGAATACTTGCGTTCATAGTGGCCTGGCAGCTTACTCCTAGGGGGAGCAATCATGCAGTATTGAATGAAGGAGACTTGGTACTGATGTATTGTATCCACCACAAAATCAGATTAAACTGGGTATTTATCATCAAGGACCATATGATCAAAGCAAAAAGGCCAAGTGATTTTAGGTATCCCTATGCAATCTTAATTTCTAAATTTCTAACTCATTTTGGTGTTGACTTAGAAGGAGAATTGGCTGAAATCGTTCACCCCACAAATGAGATTAACAACTCTATCCTTCATAAAATGGGATTCATTAAGATTGATGGTGATTGGATTTCAAAAGAAGAAGTTGGGAGAGAAGAAGGAGAAGAAGAAGAAGAAGAGGAAGATGATGAGAATACTGGTGCTCCAAGTGCTGCTGAAGCAAGACAAACAAACCCTATGGAAGATGACATGGCTCAACAGTCTCCTTTGGAAATGATTCCTTATGTGGCACAACTTGACCATGGCACGCCTCTTTCACAGTTCGAATGGAATATGTTGCATCAAATGACTGAAATGCAAACAAATCAAAGGAGGCACATGGAGATGACATATGCTCTGCAAGCTCGCCAGCATTGGCTTTATGAAGACTCCATTGCCAAATTTCAGCACATTGATAATCAACTGGAGGATATCTTCAACAGAATTGGAGACCTCCAATTCAATCAGGGTCCGTGGGATGGTGATGAGTGAAATTTCTTATGCTTTCTTTCACCTGTGTTTTTTTTTTTTTGTTTGTCTTAATTTTGGGTACCTACATGGTACTTATGGCTTGTAATTGAACACTTTTTGATGAAGTCAAATAGGGGGAGAAGTATTCGCTTATACTGACACTACACACACATCACAAAATCATATGTCTGTTCTGTTATTGTTTATGCAGGTGCAGTGGTTATTTGTCTCCATCAAATAGGGGGAGATTGAAGCACTTGTTGGATTTGATGAAGACATATAGAGTTTATAGAGTTTATTTTGTGGGTGTGTAGGTAGATAGGTTATAGGTTTAGAATTTAATCTCTTGATAGTTTCAGTAGATCTTGTGATAAGCAGAGCAACACATGCTTTTTCTTCATGCCCGCGATGAGACTCCTTCCCGATGTGGCATGTACGAGAGGTACTTTTCTGTCCAATCTACATCACATGAAAGTCGAGTCGGAAAATCAAGTTTAGAGATGCACGCGGGATACCATAGTCGGGCATTGTCGCCTTACTCCCCAGAAAAGGGGCGTGAGTGGGCTTGACGATGGTTTTCGACCCTCTTTGATTTTCGCGTTTTTATTGGTGGTTACAACGTCTTAGGTTGTCTGAATGCTTAGGGCTAACCTAGAGGCGAGGTTTTGAAATGTGTCCTTGAGTTGTCCAGGATGTAGGGCTAACCCGAGGACTTATTTTGGGTTCTATGGAGTACGCCATTAGATATTTTACCATAAACATCGGAAAGGGGTTTTGAAAGGCGTTGGTTTTGAAAACCAACTTTGGTCATTAGAACCCGAGTTGGGTAAGGGGAGTTGAGTTACGTGTAAAGGGAGTGTTAGTCCCGCTACGACGCCCCTTTCGGGTTCCTATAATGATGGCTTTATTTGCGAATAATTAAACTTGGTAAAACTTGCGCTTTACCCTTTTATTATCGCGGTATTTAAATATGCGACTACATTGCCCTAGCTTCTATTGCATAATTCATCTGTGACAATTTCAAAGAAGAATATAGAGAGTGAGGATATGCACCTCAAGCAAGCTTTTATATTCAAGAGGGTGCGTTTTGGCAACCACTCCACGCTACAGCTCTGCGAAAACTCAGGAAATGCCTCGGAGGATTCTTAAGAAGATTTAGGACGCTCGGTCTATGCACCCCACACACACAAGACGCTCGGGAAACTCAGGAAATGCCTGGGAGGGTTATGAAGAGAGAGAGAGAGGGAAATCTAGAGAGAGAGAAGGAGAGCTCTTCTTCAGAAGGAAGATTGTCAAAATGAGGGGGAAGCCCTGTTATAGTTTCCAATGGCTATTCGAGGGGGTCAGTGTAGTTCGGCGGCAGTCGAGGCGTAAATCACGGTGAGCCGTCACGCAATCCTGTCTTCGTCCATGGCGAAATGAAAACCATCCATCGAAATCGGACCCACTGCCATCTCTGAGCATTAAATCAGCTCAGCCAGTACACCGGTCAACGGAACTTGGCCAGAGTCCCCCTTTCATTTGAAGCCTCCGTCAGCTGGCGAGTATCATCGCTTGGCGAGACTTATTTCGGAAGTCCCCTTTGTTTAGGCGTCCCGTCGCTTAGCGAGAGTGAGTACACGGTCGCTTCGAGACTTCGGCCGAGAGCCCTTTTGGTTTGAAGCGTCGCCAAACGGCCCGAGTACATCCCGATCGCTTGAGCGGGACTGTTAGAGGGAGTCCTCTTTGTTTGAAGCGTCGAGTCGCTTAGCGAGTACACTAGTGCAGCCCAGGCGAGACGGGACCGAGAGTCCCAAATTT